>BMAT01009971.1:551115-586060 GCA_019649035.1 Elysia marginata | reverse complement strand
GGGTTGAAATTTCACTGGACTAAAGTCATTCAAGTACAATATCCAAGTCTATACCACCTTTGTAATTGCTATCATTCTTATTAGCCTTACCACCACCACCACCACCACCGTCATTATCATCGTCACTACCAGATGATACAAATTTTCTCAGTTGGCCAGAATTTTTTAAACCTTTTTTATCCTTTGTTTAAGATTTTATGCCAATCTAACTGTAGTTGTCCAGCCAGATAAACATTACTTATATGGACATGTAGCATGGCTTAACTTCATTGAAGATGTGTCGGGCATGAAGGTTTGGTGACTTAATGAGCTTATGAGACACTTCATTAACTCTTTCTCTGAAAATCTTTTGATACTAAAATAACCCTAAATTTGATTAGATGGCATTGATGCAACTTTTAAGCTTGTTTAGGCAAATAGATCAAATTTGCCGACCGATGTATCGATATAGCCGGCATAGAAAAAGTTTTTAAAAAAATTTTTTTTGCTATGTGCTCTGAAAATCTTTTGATACAAAAATAACTCTACATTTGATTAGATCATGCCATTGATGTAACTTCTTAGCTTGTTAAGGGGTCGGACACTGGAATCTATCGCATCTTCATTGATTTGACTGCTGCACTTTGGTCTTGTTCCATCTGCCTAACAGAAATCTTTATATCCTTGTGAGTTTCAATCTTGCTATAAAGATACTTTGTTATTCTCATGGTATTCTCAGGTTCTTGTCATTGGAGCAGGGCCGTGCGGATTGCGAACCGCAATAGAGTGTGCACTGCTGGGTGCCAAGACGGTGGTAGTTGAGAAACGGGATCGATTCTCTCGCAACAATGTCCTGCACTTGTGGCCGTACCTCATCACAGATCTGAAAGGTCTCGGTGCAAAAAAGTTCTTTGGAAAGTTCTGCGCGGGGGCTATTGACCATATAAGTATGTTCAAACTCTTTACTCTGACTTTTTCAAATGAAATTCTTGTTTAATTGGAGGAAGTTTTTCTTCTGCACAAATTTACATTCTTATTGCTTGTCTACATCCCTTTAATATGGTTTTCAGGTAGATCTAAGCTTACAATTTTTAGTATTTTTTGTTGTAAGGTTTAAGATCTGGTATTTTGATTCAAATGGAGAAGACAATGAACATAAGTTTGTGTAATTTAATACAGCCATACTGAATATAAGTTTAAAGAATGATGTCATTGCTATATTGCTCTTGTTATGTATACTGTAATTGCTGTGGTGAAATTTTCATTTATATTAAAATATCAACTTATCAAACTTCCGCTGCCGATCTGTCTTCTGAGTCTAAGTTGCAGGAATGTATTTATTTTGTCAAGGACAGAAACAAATAAGAAAATCTCTGTCTTCAGGGCACAGGGCTCATATTTATCACTTATGACATTAATATGAAACTTGAACCATTCAGTTTTTGAGACTGTTCTTCTATTTTTTTTTTAGACTGTTCTTTTATTTTTTGTATGATACTATTTTTGTCTGCTGTTGTTTAATTTCCTTGGTATTTTTTTTCTTATAAGATAAAAATAATTAGTAATAATTAGAAATGTGTATCTGAAAATTGCCCAAAAAAATTTTCCACTGTGATGACTAAAGGAATATCTTATCCTATCTCCTACAGGTATACGTCAGCTCCAGTGTATTCTAATGAAGGTGGCGCTGTTAGTCGGTGTCGAGATTCACGTCAATGTCTCATTTGATGGTCTCATAGAACCTCCAGATGACCAGACTACAGGTTTGTAGCTAGAGAAACCTGTTACGACCTCATTAAGATGCAGGATGTTGGTACTGTTTGAACCAAACGAAGAGCAGACTTTCAAAACTGATATATTTAGCGATTTGTTTTTCATAGAAGCTGAGAAGGACTCAATTATATTCAAATCACCTTGATATCAGAAACAAAATCCTAACTTTGCTAGAATTGTAGTCTTTTTGTAATAAATAGAATACCTGTGTAAATAGATTTGTTAAGAGAAGCTAATTCATTACAAGGTGGGCAAGGTGTTTGTTTAAATGAGCGAGGCATAATGAACACAACAATATATCTTCAATATAAAAGTATTGGAAAAAAACTCTTTGTATGAATCTTGATCAAAACACATAAATTACTATCCGGTGGACTAGTCAACACTTTTGAAGGGAACTTTTGCTTTCCCCATTCACTGCTGAAAAGTTTGTCTGCCCATACCATTAAAAAAAGTTAGTACATGTAAAACTATAAAAATCACAATATCGGGTTTTTTAGCAATATTCTGTGCAGCTTACCATGTGTACATATTTAACAAAGCTTTGTCCCTTTGACTGTTCATAAGGCTTTGCAAAACAATAATTATAGTTCAGGGAACGGGCCAAAGTCAACTCTGTTCGGTAGTCTCATTTTGTATTCATCTATATTTTTGTAATGGTTAAAGTCAGCTCTTGCTTGAAGTCAAGACGTAGTGCAGGGATGTCAACTTTATCCAGATTCCACTGTATTTCCACTGTTCAAATTGAATCGCAATTTATGTCCTTACTAACCCACCAGGAATTGGCTGGCGCTGTAAAGTGACTCCGGAGGATCATGTTCTATCAGAATATATCTTTGATGTTCTTATTGGAGCAGACGGCAAGAGAAACACGCTGCCTGGTAAGCTTGTGAGGTTAAGGTCCAATCTGCGTCTGATCACTTTGCTTGCTAAATGGCGCATCTCAGAGATATGTTGTTTGCTTAGGGTTGTTTATTTAAGGTCACTGCCCATCCATCAGTAGAAAAAGAATTACAATGCACTGAGCCATTTTTTGTCAAATACAAAATTGGAAGTTGCATTTCTCTGTAAATGTAATAAGCCTCTTAGCTGCGAGGGTTGATAATTTGAAAACTGTAAAGACCAAGACAAGTGATCCTGTTAATGTGGTGACGATGTGAAGCTTGATTATAAGTCACATTTCACTCTCAAATGGCTTGTAAGACTTTTGTGGAGTGTTTACATCTCTACCATTTTTTGGATTTAAATTGGAGAATTGGATATCCATAAGTATAACTAGCCTCATTTGCTCTTAATTACCCCAGACTTTAACTTTGGACTAAACTTGTGTCATTGTCTGTACTCGTTTCCCCTTCATACCCCAGGCTTCAACCGCAAAGAGTTCCGCGGCAAGCTGGCCATCGCCATCACGGCAAACTTCATCAACCGCAACACGCAGGCTGAGGCGAGAGTTGAGGAGATCAGCGGTGTGGCCTTCATCTTTAACCAGAAGTTTTTTCTGGATCTCAAGGAGAGCACGCGCATTGACCTCGAGAACATTGTCTACTACAAGGACGACACGCACTACTTTGTCATGACGGCCAAGAAAGCCAGTCTGCTCGAGAAGGGAGTTCTCAAAGAGGTAAGCACTGGCGTTTCATTAGATCCTTTCCGGACAATCTTTTGTTTATAACTGGAGATATTGCTAGTTTTATGAACAGTAGCTTTTGCAGAGCTTACATGAGGTATGCTGAGTAAGCAGGCCACTGAAATCACATTGCCAGTATTGCCTAGGTTGGCCTCAGCTTTGATGATGGTTTTACAAAATTACAGTGGTGGAAATAGATGGATGTAATTTAGGACAAGTTTTTTTTGTTTTTTAATTTAAAAAAATAATTTTTTTTTCACAAAAGAAAGGACATAACACCAGTATTCAAGGTGAAGATTACGTCAGAGATTTTTTAAAGTTTTAGGATATGTATATGTAGGAAGGGGAAGAGGAAAGAAACATATTGTTTCTATAATACGTAAAATATCTTTATCTAGTTTTACTTTTTTGGCTTTAACTCTGTTTTACTCTTAATGTACGTGTTTGTGTCTGTCTTGAAATAATTGTATTTATTGATATCTACACTTTCATGGTAATCACATAACCTCAGGATCATGCTGACACGATTGCCCTGCTAGACCGCTCTAACGTCGACCAGCAGGCGCTGATGTCGTATGCCCGAGAGGCCGCTGATTTCTCCACCAACTACAAGCTGCCATCCCTAGATTATGCCAACAACCACTATGGCCAGGCAGACGTCGCTATGTTTGACTTTACTTCAATGTTTGCTGCGGAAAACGCTTCCAGGTTTATTGTGAAGAATGGTCATCACTTGCTGATGGCGCTTGTCGGGGATAGTTTACTGGAGGTGAGAGAAAGTCTCGGTTGGTGATGGGAATCCAATTGTCTCTAGATGGGACAAACGCTTGCAAAATATTAATGGCTGTCTAAGATGGCTGCAGATAAGGCTAGGCTGTCATAGATTGAACATGAGATTTAACTCTTTCCATGTAGACAAAGGAAGTGCAATAATTAGGCTACAGCACTATGCTGTTTCAAGATATGGTGACATGGAAGAACTTTGGCGGCCTGTGCTTCCCAGGGAACTGAGAGGCAAAGAAGAAAAAGACTATGCTGTTTATTAGTCACATTATTTTGTTTTAGGGGTGGAAGGGTAGTTATGCAATAAATTTTACATGAAGAGAAGTTTTTGTCCATGAGGTATTGTGGGTGGGCTCAACTGTTGGGTCCTATATATCCGGGATATGTTGTGAATGGGCATAAAAGTGGTTGAATTATTCTACATGAAATAATGGACAGTGATTAAGGAGACAATAAGTAATAGATAATGGTGCTCAACTGATCTGAACAGAACATTTACCTGGTAAATGAATGAAACTATGTATCATTATCTCATCAACTTTGTACCAGATCAGATAAGATAAAAGTCTGAGGTATTTTTCATGTTTAGTGTTTTATTCTACCCTCGTTTAGTATAGACCTTTTTATATTTTTGGGTCATCATGTATACTGACTCACATATGGTTGTGTTTGCTTGTCCAGCCTTTCTGGCCAACAGGATCTGGTTGTGCACGCGGTTTCCTGGGAGCGTTCGATACAGCCTGGATGATCCGAGGCTGGGCCATGGGGCGCCCCCCATTGCAAGTGCTGGCCGAGAGAGAAAGTGTCTACGCCGTTCTTTCCCAGACCACACCCAACTACCTACACAAGAACCATAACCTCTACACCATAGACCCAAACTCCAGGTCAGGCCTTGCTCATAATTCATTATAGTGTGGTTGGAATATTTTAATTCCTGGCTAGGAAAATTTGCCCTACATCTGCACCGCAGAAAAAAAAAATTATCCATTTATCAAAAAAAAATGAGGGTAAGGGTTATTCTTGAGAGAACCTATTATTAGCGATATGAAAAAAGCAACATCAACATAGTTTTAATTAAAGCATTATCAAGTTAATGAGAGCATGATGTTTAGAAATTGAATAAACAATGATGTATAACAAGTCAAGGGTTTGAATCATACCAAAAGCAAGTATGTTTCAGTTGTTTTCACCATTATCTACCGCTAATTACAGACCTTGCATCTGTCAACTATGACACAGAACATGATTACTGTGTTTCTGATTGTGATGTTTTGATTATCCGCAGGTATCCAAATCTGAACCAAAAGCTGATCAAGCCCAGGCAGATGTTGCATCTGTACGAGGGAGGGGAGGTGGCGGATGGAGATCTTGAAGAGGACGACTCATTTGCAGCAGTTGCTCCTTCCAAGAAGCCCTGCAATGGTGGGACTTTCTATTTTTTTTTACTATTACGCTAGCAATGATGTTTTGAAGGACATGAGCAGAGGCATATTTTTTTTGGACAAAGTTGGAATTTAATACTGATCATTTTTTTAAAGTCATGTTGATTAAAGATTCATGAAATTCTTTCTTGTTTTTTTAACCAGCTCGACAATTGTGTATGTGAAGTTTCTTTATGTTATATTATTTTGCCACTTTGTATCTTTAAAAGTTTGTCATTGGAACTATCTTAAATAAATAACAAAGCCATTCCTGTGGCAATGTCTTCTATCATGGGCTTTGTCGTATATTGAATCAGTGGCACCCTATCTCTCATTTGATGTTTGGAGAATATTGTCAAAAGGCTAGTCATTTGGCCTAAGTCACTTTTTATGATTTTTAGGTATTTTCAACAACAACAAATTTTTCTATTAGAGCTCTTTTAAAAAAAAATTGCACATTGTTTTTATAGCTTATTTTCATAATTTAGGTGTCAGATGATTGAGAAGTGTTAACTAATTGTCTATGACATAGTTCACATTTGGCCTAAGGTTTGCCCTTCCTTTAACGGTGTCAAGATTTTTTTTTCCAAAACTATTTAAATAATATGAGTGACTAATCCCGTCTTTCCTCCTCAGCAGACGTGAGCAGTACGGACAGCTACACACTGCTGCGCTGGTGTCAGCGCGTGCTCAACACGGGCAAGTACCGGGACGTCCATGTGGTTGACCTGACAAGCTCCTGGCGAAGTGGTCTCGCTCTCTGTGCCCTCATACACTCGTTCCGGCCAGAGCTCATGTAAGTGTTTAGTGCCAGAATATAGGCTTCCCTTTACAGAGTATAGTAATAGTATAAATTCAATGTAGAATTAGCCTTCGAGAAGGGATCCTCAAAATTGGCTGGGACTTGTGATTAGTTGGAAAATTCAAAGTAATTCAATTTGATTATTTATGCTGTAACAATGTTTTACACTGCACTTTCAATTTAACATTTACATTGAGGCTTAATTTTACAATTTAACTTTTTATGAAACTACAATCACATTTATCGTTCATCAAACCTTCACCCTAATATTTTTTTGTTTTGACTGTGTGTTTTCAGAAATAACACGTTGCTGTTGGAAAGTGATGTGGTGGAGAATAATAGAATGGTAAGTAAGCACTCTAGCTGCTATTAATCAATCATTTCAGAATAAGACTCACTGGAGCAGTGTTTTGGTTTACACAATACATTTACCTGGGCAGTTATAAAGATGGAAGCAACAAGCTTTAATATTTTATTAAGATATATGTTACGTTCATTTTCCCTCACTCAGAGAATAAGAGTGTGGGATTTAGTGATAGGCAGTTGGCTCTCTGACCTATAGGTCTGTAATTTGAGTCTTGCAAGTTCATGTTTAATATTTGTGGAAGGCTCTTCACACACATTTCCTTGCCTTGCTCTTATGTTTTAGGCAGTAAAAAGTTTTTGTCAACAAGCTAGAATGATGTGCTTTGACAGCAAATCTTCTCTGTGTTCAGAAAGTAATTTGTAGGCCATGACCTGTAGGGGAACCCTTGTTTGTGCTCAGAGCATGTTATTGAGATTGACTTTATTTTTTTCCTCACATTGTTTAAAAATGGTATCTCTTTAGACACTGTGGTATTTGGGCATTACCAGTACTTATTATTTACTTCTTTCCTGAAGAAGAATATCTATTATACGATCTGTTTGAATTTGATGATAGGGGTGTAAAGAAAATCATATGTGCTAGCCTAACCCCGTTAAGTGTCTTCTGGTTCTCTAAAGTGATATGATAATGAAACAATTTCACTTTCAACTCTTCCACCTAATGATTACCGCACTACATGTCTATCTGTGTCTGCCTGTGTGTCTGTCTGTCCGCCAGGCGTTCCAAGTAGCGGAGAAGGAACTGAGCATCCCCCCAGTGATGAACGCGGAGGACATGGCTAAGCACGAGATCCCAGACAAGCTCACCATGGTGTCCTACCTCTCGCAGTTCTACGAGCTCTTCAAACATGAGCTCCTGCCTTCCTGTGAGTTGAGAGTATCGGGAATTCTCTTTAGATAATTTGTCTGGTGACTGATCCAAATGTCGGAACTTTAAATTTAAGAAAAAGCTTTCTGAAAGTAGATCTCTTCCTGTTTTCCTCCATATGTAAATCATAAGTAATTTTTATAGTTCTCCTATGAAAAACCTAAAAGAATTGCATTGTTTAAAATAACATGACTATCTTTATCCGACTGCATTAGACTGGTTGTGAGATATTTCTATAAATACCACCCTACTTCTCTTTAGCATGTTCTTGTAAATCCTAAGATGATTACCTGTGATTTCTGTACCACTCATTAGTCATAGGCATATTCTTCTACTTTTCTTTAACTTCTGTTGTTAAAGCTACAAATATTGTTCTCAAATTTTCATATCATCTGCAAGGCAGCAGTGGACTTTCAGGATTGATTTTAAGTAACAGGGCTATATGTATAAAGTTAGATATCTCAAAAGTGGATGTAAGGATTTAGTTATTGTTGACTAACCAATTCTCAGCTTGTCAACAAAAGTTTTAAAAAAGCTGTAAGCTTGTTATTGATTCTATAAATGTTATCGTAAATTTTCTTAAATATGATTTTTTAAAACTTTTAAATACCATCCCAACATTGTTTACCACTGCTTGTTAATCCTGAAAATATTATCTTAAATTTCTTAACGTTCTTGTTGGCCATATTCATGAGTGAATGTTATCACAAAGCTCTGGCCCCATTTGATGAGTGGTTTTTTTTTTTTGGAGGGGCGAGGGTGTGTGTGTGTGTGTAATACACCTTTGTCTTAATATTATGCCAAAAATTTTTTTGACCTGTTCTTGTTCTTTGAATATTATCCTATGTTTCTGAACACTTTATCACTTATAGTTTTTATGAATCCTGTCTCAAACATCTAGCAACATTTTACATGTGTTTGTTCATTTGTTCATTTGTTTGTGTGTGTGTGTCAGCTATGCCGCTGCCAGTGAAGGCCAAGAGGAAGAGCACGTCTGGAAAAGAAGCCGTCGCGACGAAGCAACCGAAATCTCCGCACTCGCCCAACAGACGGATTTCCTTCCTGCAGAAACTCAGCGCCAGGCTTGCCAAGTCGAAAAAAGTTGGTACCATTCTCTCTCTCTCTTTCTGCCTCTCCTTGTTGCTTTTAGTCAGGCCTTTCTTTCCCCTTCCTTGATTCCTGCTATTCTGGGTAGAATTAATTTTTTAAAAAATTAAGTATAACAATTTGCAAATACATCAATTACCTACATTTTTAACACAGCGTTTTTTGTTTGTTTGTTTTTTTTAGAAATAAGATCACACATAGTCGGTCTTTGTAATGCTAGTAACTTTTTTTCCCAAACCTTTAGGGACTGGTTAATGCTTTTGTGGATGTGCAAACTTCATGTTTTCCTAATGGTTTGATTTTCATGAAGAAAAAATAAAATGGATATTTTGGTCTTTCCCTTCGTACATTTTTGTCCGTGACAGGTTATCACACACCAGAATTAATTCCGTTCATGTTTTAGGATTTCTGCTGTCATAATGCTTTTAAGAGACTTTACCCCTAGCACTTCACACTCGTTTAAAAGTCAGACCTTTACTCGATATGGGCATTAGGGAATAAGGAGTAGGTTCCTCAATATTTATGTCACACAGCTTGGTGAGGTTGTTTGCCTTTGCTGTCCTCACCACCTTCACTTACGCCAAGTCTTGAGAGACCTAGCTACCCCCATTAGAGCTTGGAGGGCATAGAGGAGCAAATAAAAATTTGTCTCGACTGGGAATCGAACCCAAGATCTCTAGAGTAATGGTTGATCTTCTTGCCAATTAAGCCACCGCTCGCTCCTCACTATTATTTACTTGTGCTTAAAACTTGTTGTGAATAAGTCTCTTTCCCTATAGGTTTGCATTAATGTAATGGATTACGGTAATATGAACTATGAGTTTTTACAAAAATAAGAATTAAGGATCACAACAATAAACTCAATGTTTTTTGTTTTTTTTTTCAGAGAAAAGAGCAGGAAATGAATGAAGCGAGTCCCCTGGGGTCCAAAAAGTTTAAAGACAAGCTGGAGGAGGTATAGGTCTAGTTATTGTCACCTGTTACTTCTGTGTTGTATTTTCTTTTATGTTTCTCACATCTTCCCGTTGTTGATTTGCTTTATGTGCTCCCCTTGCCTTCACCTTTTAGATTTCTACCTAGATATTGGACTGTAGTCAGCCAGGACCGCGACAGTAATATGGGGAGCTTTCATACCTTACCAGCTATGGTTTCAGTTTTGCATATTTAGTAAGATTTTATTATACACAACTGGCTGTGTATCCCTTTTGTAAATGTTTATACTTTTCAATTTAGTAAAAAAAATTTTGATTAAATAAATGACTGCCGGACTCCCAAACACCTAAGTCAAATAACATGGTTGCTATTTGATTGTTCAACCTAGTAAAATTAGTCCCATACTTAATATATGTGTCGGGGAACAAGGAGAAGGCTCCCTCTTATTTGCGTCTACTTTCTTTAAGTCTTAAGAGACCTAGCTATCCCATAAGTGTTGGGTAGGCACAGGAGAGCAAATAAAAGTTGTCTGGACTATCAGTTAAAAACGGGACCTGGAAGAACAGTCAACTGCCCGTCCATTGACCCAACTCTCAATTTTATTCTAATATGTAACTGAAAAGAAATAGTCGAGGCATTTGTCTAAATTTCAATCCTAGTCTTTAACCTTCCTGTCATGCCTTTATCATAGATTGGCCTCTTTTCTACTCGGTGAATATTTTTCTTTCTTTAGTTTTGTAGCTGTACTAATAACAATTATAATTTTCAGTTTTCTGGAGTTAATTTTGTCTTCTAAAACCTCATCAAATCAGATTTGTTTTCCACCCAATTTTTTCAAATGTTACCCAAAATAAAAATTGATAGTGACTCAAGAGAACTGAATAAATGAATCGTTTTATATTGTAATTTAGAGAAATGCACAAAACAAAATTTAAAAGGGAGAGAACTCTCCGCCCGCCTCCCCCACACAGGACAGCAGTGTGGAGCTCATGCAGTACAAAAAGCTGCCCATGGAAGAGATTGCCAACCGTCTTCAACTGGACCGCGGTACCGACGTCAAGGTCAGCAAGGCTGAGGAAAGGTCAGGGGCTGTCAGCGTCACAGCCATGGCCGACCTACTTGTGGCGAAGTTCAAGAGCAACCAAGAGCAGCCTCCGCCAGAGCCGATTCGCAGGCCGGTAAGTTCTCCACTCATGTTTATTAAACTAAAACCTCATTAACTTTTAAAGACCATTGGCCCAAATCACAGGAAGGGTACAATAGCGGCAAAAATACATTTGTAGACTCCGCCACTCATGTAAATAGTAACAAATTATTATGCATAATGGCAAATAGTGAGAATCTCCCAATTCAGTGGCGGTGTCATTTACAGAATTTTATAATAAATATCCAAAAGTTATTGAAAGTTGTGAGGTTAGTTTACATTAACGCCATCCCAGACTTTGCTACACAGTTCATTCATAGCAACCAGTTAGTCTGCTTAACACACCAAGAATAGACTATATTCTTGTCTTGTTATTACGCACTTATGTTCTGTATGGCCTGAAAACTGCTTTGTTCTACCTCTAGTTTTGCCAGTGTAAACTATATCATGCACAATTGAAAAAGTCGTAGTTTGTTTTTATAGCTCACAAAAGAAATAATCAAACTTCAACCTCTTTGCAGAGATATGATCATTTTACAAAATAGTTTTAATAAGTGGAACAAGGTAGATTCATAATGTTCAAACTCAATTTTCTTAAAAGGAGGAAATCTGGAGATGGAGCAAGGCACCATTTCCTTTCTCATCTATAGAGCTGTATTCTTATCTATGAACTTCTGATATAGCTTGATTATAAAAATTTGAAGAGGTATATGAACTATTTGTTGCAACATATCAAGCTATTCTCAGCATTATACTAAAATCGGAGTATTGTCATTTTGGGAGTCAAGGATAGACATTTTGTAGGCAAGAAAAATAGATCTACACTGTATGTTGGCAGCACAGTCAACACGTCGATTTTGATGGTATTTTTCAGAAGGGCCAGCCAACGCTTCTAGCAGCTTCCTCGGCGAGCGAGTTTTGCCACTTCTGTCACAAGCGAGTTTACCTGATGGAGAGAATGAGTGCCGAAGGCGTGTTCTTCCACCGCCAGTGTCTCAAGTGTGACCACTGCGGTGTGGGACTTCGCTTGACCAACTACTCGTGTGACCGAGAGGCTAAACCAGGTGCGTTGTGTTTGCAACCGGTTTGGGGAAAGACGGATGCCTGTTGAAGAGAATGTAGCTTGTTTCCCAAGCACATTGAAATATAAAGACCAATTGGAGAGAAATGCGTCTTGAAAAATTGGGAAAACTTTTAACAATGTTTCCAGTGATGTTATAAGTCTGTGATGTGTCATCTTTTTTCTGACTCTTGAAACGAGAGCGAATTTTAACCAATGTTTATGATCTATTTTATTCTGAAATGTTGGCGTCAACAATACATTCGGTTTTAAAATTTTGAATGTGGTTGTGGTTTACTAGTGAGTTTTCATGGTTGATGCGTTACATCAACGGAATGCTCAGCGTTAAAACGTTTAACGTGATTGTGTTTCAGTGATGCTGTACTGTTACTGCGTCATATGAGAGGAACTCTCAATCTTAAAATGTTTTCATGTATTTGTATTTCAGTGAAGTTCTATTGTTACCGTCATGCCCTGCCGGAGATGCGACTGCGACCAGCCAGAAAACGTGGGCTGGATGAGGAAGAGGCCAAAGTAAGTTTATCAGCAAACTTTTTAGAAATGAAAACTCTGTTGACCGATTTCAGCTAATGTTGTGTGTTTTCAACTATTTATACATTCTAACTTTTTCAACAGGTACCATCGTATTCAATAATGTTGCATGAATTATTATAAAATATGTCACAACCAGTCCAAATGAGTCAGAAACTTGAAAAAAAAAAAAGCCTTTCAAAAGTCTGTTGAGTCTAGTTTTTAGCTATATTTTATGTCAGCAGAAATTTTACTACCTTTTCGCAAAGTAATAATTTCATACAATTTTTTAATGTTTGGAAGCTCAGCAAAACACATTGTTGTAATTTTGAAATGGCAACATTCTGCTGGTTGTGAGTCAAATAAACCTGTTTCATAAACACATTTCAGTTTAAAAATAATTTCTTGCTCCTAAAGATGTTTCTCTCACAGCTTTATATTATTTGAGAATTAATTGAACTTTATGACTTCTCAAAAGTTAAAAAAAAACAACTAACGGGTGAATCTTTTACTGCTGCCCAGGAGAATGTGCCCGAGATGGTCGTCACGGAAGCTCCAGACATGAATGACAACAAGGGCTCACGTCAGAAATCTCCGAGAAAAGCCGCTGGTGAGTGGCTTCATTTCCAGCTAGGGGGAGACAACTAGGCTTTGATATAAATTGTGTGTGCAAAATGCGTTTGGGATGCCAAATATCTAGTTTGTCTGTGTTTTTTTTGCTAGTACTTTTAATGTCAAAAAAGTGTTCACTTCAGGAAATGCGTTGAAAGAAGTGAGTTCTGCTTTTAAGCCAATCTAGGAAAGAGGCTCAACTAGCGAGGTAAATCTAGATAGCAAAGTTATATTTTTAATAAGATCCAAGGTTCCTACTGGGTCGAGAATTCCTGGTTTGAGAATTCAGAAAAAAATAGAGAAATTGCGGAACCAGCAATAAAAATCCTGTGTATTCTTCCTGTACATGTTTTTATACTATAAACTAGTAGAGATTCCGCGAAACACGTCCACAAGTTAATGCATTATGTGATTTCTATTATACTTAAATTGCAAATGTACAAGTTTTTTAAGTTCTGCCTACGAGTGTGAGAAGTTCTTCTTATATCTCTAAAAACACAGCGGAAAACACAGGCATAACCTAGTGCTAGCCAGTATGGCCTTAGGTAACCTGAAAGCTGCAGGGGCTAATCTGGGTTGTCCTTTTAAGTGGCAAAGCTTTAGACAGGGCTGTAGACATATCTAGCTTGCCTCTGCTTCTTGGTTTATTGCAGTTGTTCTTTTCAAACAAATCTTTGCTTTTTAATTTTTTATGTGTGAAATGAAATGAGGTTGGTATTTGTATGATTTTTCAATTAAGCTTATTGGTTTGGTAACAGTTTTGAATGAAAAATATGAATTAGCAAGCACTCTAAGGTAGTTAATCTGGTCAACCTAAGCCCTACCCTTCTTTGCTACTCACTTAGGCTAGTCTGATGTGAGAAGTTAAATTGTAGAGTGTTTTTGTTTTTTTATCTAGATCTAAATGTAGTCTTGGTCTACAAGGATAAGACTGACAAATACTCCCTCAATCTGCCCAATTATAATACCACACTTGTTTGTTTTTATTTTTTTAGCCCACTGTTTATTTTTTGTTTTTTACCTATGTAGTGTACAGATCGGGGTAGGGCTAAGTCTAATTTTAACGTGTGTGATTTCTTTTTCATGATTAAAGCTCTGCCTAGAACTAGGGACAAGATCTAAGTCTACTGATCTAAATGTAATGTTTAATTAAATCAGACAAAGAAGTAACAGTCGGCCAATCAATTTATCTTTTGTCTTTTTCTGCTCGCTTTCTTTACCAGACCACTTCAAATTAGATTCAAGCGTAAATGTTGAGGGGTTTATCATCTATTTTAAGGAAATATTATTTTATTTCTGATACAGGTAGGCCTAATAAGGCCCTATTACATGCCCATTGTTTTTTAATAAGTGACATCTTTATTTTTTTTTGAAGGAAGCATAAGGATTTGATTGAGACCCTGTAGATCTGCCTAGGCTGTCCTCAATGTGTTCATGTTGTTTTGACTCTTTTTTAGTGTTAGATCTACTTCTTGCTTCTGAGGGCCTGTAAGTCTAAGAAATTGTTTCAATCTTCATTCTGCTTCTCCCTTGTGGACTCTCTGTGGCTTTCACAGGGGTACCGTATATTCATCTGAGATTTTTTCCAACGTTATCTGGTTGTGTGCGTATGCCATTCGTTTTATGTGAGATGCAATGTTCTTGGCTCATTTCTGTCATTTTGTTTTCCAAAAAATCTTTTGGCATCCCTAATTTTTATTATTAAAATACATGTGAAATCACTGAATATCTGTTGGTTGTAAGACTTCCGCGTGTCTAATTTGCCTGGAAACAGAATGATAAAGTATTTTTATACATAATAATAAAGTTTTCAGGTAAGTTTTATATTCAGTGCTCTCTGTCTGCGCAAATAAATGATTGCATTAAATGTATTAACTCTCAGTTTAATGGCCGCTTGTTATTTCGGGAACATTATCCTATAAGTGTACATCTTTTTGAACTTGAACAAATCTCATGTTTTCTCTCTCCTCCAGCTGACCTGAGCCCCATTACGCTACCTGTGGATGTGCCAGATAAACCGACAAAGACACCAGAGCGAGTGGAGTTTGAGATTTCGTTTGACGGAGCGGAGGAAGAGTCGGAGGAAGAACAATTTGAACACAACCTTCGGGCGTCGCTTTCGTCTGACGCACTGCTCGACGAGGAAAGTTCCAGCGATTCAGACTCGGAATGTTTCGAGTGAGTGTTTGAGATGCTGAACTAGGAAATTTCTTTGTTCTTATATCTAGTTCTGGTTAGGACGTAAAATAAAAGAGATATAAAGTTGTAAAGCAAAAAGCGCAAAGTTTTTTTTTCCTTTTATTAAGCAGTAAGAGGTCCTATAAAGCAACGTAGTTTTGTCCCCTGTATGAAGTAAAAAGAAGTTGTAAAGCAAAAAGCAGAGTTTACTCACCTTTTATGAAGCAGAAAGTGCTTGCAAAGCAATAAGCAGCGAGTTTTCTCCCTATGTATAAAGCATTAAGAAGTTGTAAAGCAATAAACCAGTTTTTTCCCCTCAGCTTCGATGATCTGTCCGAGTCAGAAGTGGCTTTGATCCTGGAAACCTGGTAAAGCCCCATTGTTGCCGGCATGGCCATGTGTTTTGTTCTATCTTGACTTTCTCTCAGTTTTATGTTGTGGCTTGTCGCTCGCATTTGGTTTTCCTGTTGCTCTTGGTCTTTGCATCAAGATTGAGATAAGCAGGCTTGTCTCCCTTGACCCTGTTTTTTTCATGTTGTATTTTTTATATTTTACAATGGTAGCAAATTAGGCACAGTGCATTTGTTCATATGGCCGTCAAATATAAATCGGTTATTTTTAAACAATGAAACATCTGCAAACTATGGAAAAACTATAAAGATTTTCTTTCTCATCAAACATGCTTTAAGTTTGCATTTCTTTGCTTGCAAGAGTTTAGTGTCCGATGTTCCCTGAATCTTCCAAAAATAAATTTTACTCTTTTGTGAAAGTATTTTTTGAATTTTCTTGTTGCAAAGCAGGCCCAGAAAGGACTTCCCTGTTTCTCTGTTTGTCGCCTCAGTGACTTCTCATTACTCTGTCTTTTGTTGATCAAGCATCTGTGCTTTTTTTTTCTTTTGGTATTAAATTTTTCCCTGATTTCAGATAAAGTTTTCTTTGTGTAAACTTATTTCTATAATTTTGGTGTATTGAAATGCATTTGTTTGCTTAAGTTTTTTTTTTTTTTTAAAGATCTTTGCTGTACAAAAGTCTGTCTTAGATTTTTTGAATATTGCTTAAAATGTAATAGCACCATTGAATTAAGAATCATCATAAAATAGTGACTTTAAGTCTGTTGAAATGAATGCATGGATTCTAAAGGGACACAAATTTAGAATATAAGTTTATAAGCATTGAAAGTATTACATCTTAAAGCTACTGTCGTAATGAAAAAAAAAGCAGTGAAGGAAAAGCTATTTACCTTGAAAAAGTCAAAGAACTATAAAAATACATTTGCTAAAAAAATTCATAAAGCATGAGTGAAGTGGTTTATTGAATTTCTATTGAATTTGATTTATCATAACATATGAATGTGCTTTTCTTGTTCATAAAGAATCCTATTTGATTTTAAAAAAGTGATAATTTTTCACTTTTGAAGCCATTTCTACTGTGATGTGATTTGACGACAGATTTCAGCAAAATGCCTGCAAATCAAGCTTGACTCATCATTTTGTCATCAATGTTGCAATTGTCAAAAAGTGAACAATGCATTTTATGAATACAGACCTGTGTGATTTTTTTTCTCGCCTAAAACATGGACAAAGTGCATGAAGATTTAATCTAATCCTTTGCCTAGTCTGTCTTGATGTTGTGGCTTTTTTTTTCTTCTTTCTTAATGTGCTATTTAAATCAACATTGGATGTGTTTTACCAGTGCGAATGCTTTTATCAGAAACAGTTGTTGTTTTTCAAGCTTATAAGCAAATAAATGTGTGCTGATGAACAGTGCTGACAAATATTTATTATGACATTAGCTGCAATATGTCAGTATCACATTTTACAGAAACATCGAGGGTATTTGCCTTTGGTCTCTGTCTGTCTGTCTCCTCTCTCTCTCTCTCTCTCTCTCTGTCTCTCTCTCTGTCTCTCTATCTGTCTCTGTGTGTGTGTCTCTGTCTCTGTGTCTGTCTCCTCTCTCTCTCTCCCCTCCCTCCCTCTAGAGTTTAATGCATGGCTTGAAAATAACCTCATTTCTTGAAAGTCTCTCAGTGAGTCAAAACTTTTATACTTCTTAAAATGGCATCTTGTGCATCATAGGGCAATGGGTTTATCTTTTTTTTTCTCTCTCTTTTTTTTTTAAAATTCTTTTTTTTTTCTTGAGACATCAAATTAAGGAGTTATTGTAGAGATTTTCTATTCCTGATACAGAAATGGCGCTGAATGACTATGTTAAAATTTTGAATCTGTGATGATATTTTGATCTAAAAATAAACTCACTTAGCGATGGAAATGTCTGCATGTCGGAGCTGCTAAAAAGTCCATACTGACATAAAGTGAGCATGGTAGAGGAAACAGTTTTGTAGTGTTTCACTTTTTTATCATGGTTTTTTTTTTTATCCTGAATCAAAATGTAGGACAGAGCACACTTGCTTTGGAAGGAAAGTTAGGGCAAGATTTGACTGTTTCAACAAATTTTTTTGCTTGGTGAAAAAAAAAATCTTGAACACACAAAAGGCCTAAGAAGATTATTTTTAATTCCTTTGTTATTATGAAATGGAGTTACTTTTGTGTCTGAATGGAATGAAAGTCTTGCTATTTTTATTGTAACTTAGGTAACGATTAACCACTTATTGGTTTATATGCTCTATTGGCATACATATCTTTAACTGGTTCAATCCTGGTTATTGTTAAGAAATATCCTCTAATTGTGAAGCAGCTTTGGACTTTCAGTCTTATCTTGCCAATACTGGTTTTGAGTAACAGAACTATAAATGCAATTTTCAATTAAGATAAAAAAGAAGGATGTATTGACCAACCATATGTCAGCTTCCAACTGGAATTTTTAGAAACTGCAAGCGACATTCTTTTAAGAAATGTTTGCTGTTTCAGAAAATATATAAAGGTCACAATATGCCCAAAAAACTGACTTAAGACTGAAAACCCTCTACATCACAATTTTACTCTTCCCTGACGATCCCCAGGTCTGGGGAGGAGGATGCGGAAGTCTGGGAGAACGCGGTCGAGTCCTTGGGTCTCCCGGCGGACAAGTCTGGCCTGCCCAGCTCTCCCCTCACCCTGGATGAAGCATGTGAGTTTGTGAGCAGTTGGCGTAGGCAGCACTCGCGGGAGGACCTGGTGGCGACGTCAGATTCAGAGGACGTGGCCAAGGGAGATAACACAGTCAGCAAGAGACGGCCGAAACATCGTCGTGAGCGCGAGCGGCACGGATCTGCCTCTGGTTACACACGTTTTGGTCGTTCACAGGATGATAAAGGCGATGATGAAGAGGATGAAGAAGATGAGGATGAGGAAGACGAATGTGATGATGACGATGAAGATGAGGAGGAGTCGTCAACGGAGGTGGAAGGAGGTCAGTACTGACTGTCTTGCCTTGGTATTTCTTTTTACTACGACCAACAAATATTTTAGATTTGATGCGTCACCTTTTTAAAAAAAAAACTCAGCTCATGTGTTACTATATATCTGATAGACTTAATGCCCAATTGAGCCTTTCTGCTATAGGTTTAGATCTAGTTACTTTTATTTCTTCTAACACCCACCTTTTTATCTGTATATTTTTATTGTTTTTTTTTCTTTTTTATTATCATTGTACATACTTTCTATTGTTTATGATAATATTATTGCTTTTCTTTTCTTGTCAGTTCTGTGCTTATGTGTATAAATGTCCTATGCTTTGTTATTTTTTTTGTCTGATGAAGTCATAAAGTGGACAACTTGCTTTTTTGTTTGTACTCTTAGAGCTAGAATAGATGTCTTACCAAAAATTTTTTACTTGCTTTTTTTTTCTCTATATTGTCCAGTACAGTAAGCAAACATTAGTAAGGCACAGAATTCCATTATTCATGTCAGAGTTTCATATCTGGTGTGTTAGTTTCAGGCTCTACGAGGCAGTAAGGTGTCTTTGACTCTTCCCTTGCGTTTTTTTAGTATTAGAAGCAAACATTTGCCAAGCTCAGAGTCCCATCCTTTAAATATTTTAGTGCGTAGGACACTCTCCTCTGATTATACAAGCACATTTCATTATGATTATTATTATTAATATTATTATTACCATCATCAGGGTCTTATACCTTGTGTCTTAGTTTCAGACTCTACAAGGAATCAGTAGATTGTCTTGTTTGTATGACTCTGCGCTTGTTTTAGGACGTAAATCTATTTACAATTTTTTAAAGTATAAAATGGAAGAACAGAAAATTCACTCATCTCATCCAATCTTTTTTACCTCTTCAGATTCTGAATATGAGACGGAAAGCTCAAGTGACGAAGAAGAGCCCAATGAATTTCATCAGTCTAAAACAGGCTCTCGGGGTACGGTGAACTTGAAGACGCCAGTGAGCCCTGGCTCGCGTCTCTCGGCCAGCAAAGCCAATTTCTTTTCTGCGGTTCCCACACCAGTGAGCCTCGATCCCTTCAGCATGTTCGGCATCGGCAAAAAAGGACAGGAAGTTCAGGAAGAGAAGGAAGAGCCTAAAATAGAACCTGAAGAAAAGGAAGTTGAAGAAAAGGTGAAGACCATGTCTCCAGACAAGAAAGCTGACAAAGCGAAAAAGAAGAAAAAGCCGCTGAGAAAGATAATATCTACACCAGACAACGGGGTAGTCTCATCTTCTGACAGCAGAGTTATTTCTTCGCCAGACAGCAAGAGTCTGTCCGGGAGGGTAAGGGCAGGCAGCGTGTCGCCCAAAAGTACCGATATCTCTGAAAGTTTGGAGACGGACCCGAAGAGCCCAGACCTTAGGTCTCAGCGAGTTGCTCAGACAGGATCGCTAGCGGAGCTGAGAGAGGCATTTGCTGCCGATAGGTGGGCAGAAGTAGACATAGAAGATCTGGATGAGGCATTTGACCCTCTGGAGAAACCCATGGAGGTTGAGGTGGAAGAACAGCAGCCTCTCCGAGAAGACAAAGAAAAAGATGAGGAGGACAAGTTTCCTTCGGCAAGCTTAACCAGAAAATCTAGCCAGTCTGTTCCAAATGTTGCTGAACCCAAGAAACCTCAGTCGATACTGAAGCGGCCTTCATTTGATCTAGGCGTACTAAAGACAGAGAATGTTGTCAACAAACTGGCTCCAGTAGAGACAGGAAGTGATGATGGAGATGATGAGAGGGGAGATAATGAGGATGAAGATGACGACATGATGGAGAAAACGGCTGTCAGTAAAGCCATGGAGCAATTGTTACATGACTTTGACACCAAGAGTCCAGAATCTCAGCCTGTAGTCGACCGGCAGTCGAGGAACGAGACGTCAGACTCCGGTGAGAATGAGGTGTTTATAGAGGGTCGGCTTAGCCCCAGTGGACTTAAGACTAGGAAGTTTCGTCTGAAAAGACAGAGGAGGAGTTCAAAGGGAGATCATCGTCGCATGTCCAAGTCTGGTGCGAGTGACAGCGAGGCTGGCCGTACCGACCCAACCACCACGGATAATTCTCAAGCTCGTTCATCCATGTCTCGGAGTCCGAGTGTCGAAGTTCAGTTAAAGGTGGCGGAGCCGGACACAGAGGGTGGCCCCGGCACTGTTAGTGAGCCAACTGAAGAAGTAGAAAGTTCCGATAAATTGCTGAGGGTTGAAGAGCAGGTGGAGGATCAGTTATCGCCAGAGACTAAAGAAGAAGTTTCTGGTGAGCAAATTTCAGCTGAGAATGATGAGAAAAGAAAGACTGAAGGAGAGATGGGCACAGGTCTATCTGATATAGCGCCAGACACAGGGGATGACACGCTGCGTCATGTCCTGGAAAATGTTGCCGCCATGCCCGATCTGTCTGACAACTCTGACATTGATGACCTTGTCATAGCCAACATTGACGACAAGTTTGTGACTAACAGACGCGGCAGTCCGAAGAAGAAAGTGAAGAAACTCAAAGGTGGAAAGAAGAAGAAGAAAGAGGCGGGGGCAAACAAGACGTTTGAAGTGGCTGATGAGCTCGCTCATTCTAGTTTTTCAATCTCCACACCGAGTGGATCAGACTCCGAGTCTGTGAGCTCGGCAGTCGTAGACGAGTTTGCTGGTCAGACTCTGGACATCAGGCCAGGTGACGACGACATCAAACCTGATGCTGACATGATGAAAGACTACACCACCACCATAAGTCTGGCGCTTGGGGAATCTTACTCTGACCCTGAAGATATTGTGGAGCAGGACAAAACTTTAGCACCCAAAGTTGATGCTTCGAGTCCCACCCCTATCAGCTCCCCCATTTCTGAAAACTTGACAAAAGACAATTCTAATTCTTTGTGCAATAACGTGACTGGTGAAAAAGTTGCGGCTGATGATTCAACGGCAACAGGCAACAGTAGTCTGTATCAAACTCCTGACTCTAGTGTAAGCGAGGCCTCCAACAGGACAAAAGAGGAAAGTAACGACCTGTCCTCCTCCTCCTCCACCTCCAATCAGAAGTTTTCACCCAAGCCAAGTGTAGCCCAGGCAGCACCTGTCCCCCGTCCTCGCAAATCTCTCACCTCACCCCCCATCAGCCCGACAGCGCCTGCCACAACAGTATCTCCTGACCAACTGTCTCCAACCCCCAACGCTCGAGACTCCTCAGGTAGTGACGTTTTTGTCTCGCCCGCAGAAAACTTGCCACAACCTACTTTTGTAAATAAAACTTTGATCTCCTCATGGCCTCAGATCACCCAATCAAAACCGGTATCATTGCCATCGTCTTCAATACTCAACAAAGCTGTTACCAAGGAGACTGCTCCCAAATTTGGGACCATCTCCTATGCTGGGAAACCAACTTCTGCTCCCGACAACTCTGACACAGCCTCAAAGAAGGGCAATGGGGCAGCAAATCCAGTCAAAAAGCAGCAACGTAAGCTCCCTGAACTCCCGAAGCTCAATGTACTCTCAAGACAGCCTCTCCAGTCGGCTGCAAGACTGCCACCCCAGGACCAGCCCATCATGTGTTCATCTCCTAAACTTGCAAGCAGACAATCTGACCCGAAACCTGCCAACTCTGCCCAGGGGAACAAAGTTACGGCAAGTCGACCTTTGCCCATTCCTAAGTCATCTACCTCAGAACCAAAGAAATCAGAGCGTATCATTACTAAGCCCCCACAAGCTCCATTGACATCCACATCCATCACCAAAACCCCAAAGACTGGCAAACCAACTTTCTCTGATGCTCCTTCCTTCACCAAGCCCATCTCCAAACCTGTTTTCAAACCGCCAGCAAAGACAAAAGTACCTCTTGATAAGAGCAAACTGAAGCTGGGCTCATCCTCTGATAAAACCGAGTCAGATGTAGAGCTGGATAAGAAAAAGAAAATATCTGCGCATGGAATTATCATACCCAAGTCCCCTGAAGACGACATTCCTTTTGCTGACGAGAGCGAGACTGAGGAACAGTTTTACACGCCGTGCGCGCCTGAGAAGAAAACACAACCCAGGTTTCTTATCAAGCCAGAAAACGTGCAGGTACACAAGAGACTTTTACCAAACCCTCCATCCATGCCGAGCAGTGCTGCCTCGAGTCCCGGTGTCCTGAGGGCAGATCAGATCCGAGAGATCCGCCAAGCCGAGATGGAGAAGGCCAAGCTTCAGGCCCGGGAACGTGCCCGCCTGAAGAGTGATGAGGAACTGGGTCTGGTCGGGGTAGGAAGCGCATGCTCAACACCGACGCGAGGAACTCTTCAGCAGAGGCAGGCGTACCAGTCTCACCTACAGACACCGCAGCAGAAAGGTCATCAGCGGAATGCTTCGTATGATACGGCCAGCACTAGCGACGTTCTGTCTGACAGTGATGATAGTCACCTGAGAGAGGTATCGCCTCCACTGTTAGATGACAGCACTCCGGTGGCGAGCAACCACACGGCAGCCAACGGTGTGGCAGACAAGAAGAGCAAAAAGAAGAAGAAACCAAAAACCCCAAAAGGCAGGAAGGTCAAAAAGGTGATTTACTCTCATGATGTTTTAAACTTGTAATTTCTTTTGGGGGAAGTTATGACTCTGTAATTTCTCATTGCCAAAGAAAAGCGTGCTATCGAAACACTAAGAAAGAAAAGTTATTCCTATTTTCAATTCAATAATGATAGAATAATTTAGTTTTGCCAAGTCATAAGAGACCAAGCAAACTAATTAGTGCTGAGTAGGCAAATGAGAGTGAATAAAAATATTAGCCAGGGCCAAGGATCAACCCAGGGACTTTTAAGAAAATAAAAAAGAGTAGAAATATTTTTACTCCCACCAAAATGAAAGCCTGGACTCAGAAGCTAATCTTGTTTAGTATGAAGGCTGTAGTGTTTGCTGTATTCAGGGATGCAAGTTTTCCGATTTTTGCAGGAATTCCAGTTTTTTAGCAGGTTTTTTTAAATTAAAAAGCAGAAACACTTAAAAAAATTATGACCTAAATGTTAAAGAAAAAATACTTAATTAACTCTTGAACAATGGCTGGACGCTGTCAATGTCCGATGCACCATTTTATATCAACGGTTAGACGCTGCCAACATCCGATGTACATAAGGGAAGAAAGACGATGTAGGTATTAAACTATGAAATAGTTTGACCCCCTAAATTGTTTATAGTAGATTGAACTTCCAAGAGAAGCTAAATTTAACTCTTTTACAGTACTTTTACTGTTTAAAGGCATTTTTTGCAGCGATATAGAAGTTACAACCGTGCATGTAGATCTAGGCTTAGATTTAGATCTAGAAAAATTACATGCAGAAGTATGAGATAATTACATGGTTAAAGTCATAGAAAATCAAACAATTCTTTTTAGTTGTATAGCTGTGTAGGCACACTCTTTGAATTGGTCCATCAAATTAGGTACCTATAGAGTGTAAAATTTTCCTGCTTTTTGAGCATGAGCCACTTGCATCCCTGAGTATTGCCTATGTCAGTAGTGTGTGGCATACATTAAACTTGTTGTTGAATCAATCAAGTTTGCAAGCAATGCAATACAATATATTTTAACATTATCCGGTAACCTGCTCTGTTTATATTTTGCATAGATCAATTTGTACCTCTTTTTTAATTACCAAAAGCATAACACTTACAGTTACATTGATTTTCCCTATTGCTGTTTCTCAGGATGATACGAAAGAAGCAGACTCAGAGAAGAAAGAGAAGCGCCGGTCTTTACTGTCTCTCATTCTGCCAACAAAATCTTCAGAGAAGGGAGGTAAGGAGTTCAGTTCAGGAAACAGCACTCCGAAAGGCAGCGACGACAACCTTGTAGACGATACTGGCAAAACCAAAAAGAAGAACGCAAAAAATCGAACGCTGGACAAAAAGGCAAAAACGAAAGCTGGCCTAGGGCGACTTGACCTGGATAAAACTCCAACGGCCGATGCCAATAGCAAGGACTTGGCCATCTGCTCTGTGTTCCACTCTCAGGCTACCACGAGGCACTCGAGAGGTGGTTTTGACATGGACCCTGCAATGAGGACCATCCCCTTGGCACCAAAAGCCAGTGGTGAGTTGAAGTCGGAATATTAAATCAATACGGTGGAATGCAAATAATGCAAACCTGGAGAATTTAAATAGATTGTGAATTCCAACCTTATTCATATGAGCACTATTATTTATTTTTCTTTGACATGAAGTACCTCAAGAGAACTAGTCTTTTCTACTTTTTAAAGGACAATTTTAGGTAACACTTAAAGGACATTATGTCAGAATTTCAACTTCTGCTAGGTTACCTTTATTGCTTTAAACTTAAAACAAGCTTAAGTTAAAACTTATCTACTGCTCAATTCAGACTTGCCTCTCTCTATTGGTTTAATGATATTGGCGGAATTTGAAAGGTTTATTACAGAATTTTCAAACTACGACTTGTCTTTCAGTCACTTTTTAGCCAAAATACCTTTACAGTCTTCAAATTTTATGCATCCTTGCGAACCTAATTGTTGCTCTTTTTATGCCTACCAGTTAGCTAAGGCAGTTTTGTGTATGATCAGATTTTTGGAGAGGAAAGGTCCTGGGCTCAAACCCTGACTTGGCAGGCTGACGTTGTCCTTAAGAAAAGCTTTTTTTCTTTTCCACACACAACCTCATTTCAGTTAGATGCTTGATGAGTGTGTGACTGAAGGCAGTGAAAGATCTTGTCATTATAGTAGAATAATGCACTTCAGCTGCTACTTTCCTGTCAGCTTAGAAGGTAATTTGGTTGTTAATGGCCTATCAGGGAACCCATGTAAAGCACTAAGAGCATTTTTTAAAAATCAGGTTCTGTATAAAAAGCTGTTAACTTTTCTTTTTTACTTTGAGATGCTTTTCAAATGTATGTACTTTGATGCTTTTCAGGAGATGAATTCTCAGACTCGGACGAGAGCCATGTGTCTTTCTCAACCATGCAAAAGAGACGAGTAAGTGAACAGTTTTTGTTTTTTATTCTGTCTTAACTTTTTGAGCTTTACACTTTGTGGAACCGCTCTAAGGTATCTTTGATACAGTGCAAACCCTCAGTTCTTCTCCACTTATGTGACGTGAAATTTGAGAATATTCACATACATGTGTAACTTAAGCCAGTACACTAGAAAAAAAATCCTTGTAGAGCGAATATTTTTATTTAATGTTAAAATAATCGACATTTAAGAAATATAAAGACAAATTTTTCCTGACTCTTGTTTAAGAAAATTCCTGAAAATATTTTTTAACACATATATGCCTATTGGAATTTTTTTCACCATATAAAAAATATGCAAATCAACATGTGAAGTTGAAGGTAAATAATATTGTCTATTTGTTCATTTTTATTAAATTTTAGCTAAACCCTCAAATGGAAATAAATAATTGCAGGTTCATGTTTGAAATCATCAATAATGGTAGTTTTTGCCCTAGTTGTAGACTCTTTTCAAACTTTTTTTTTACTGTAGATTTTTTTCGGTTTGCTGTCTAGATCTAGATATGTAGGCTGTTTGAGCATCTATTTCAGAACCAAAAGTAGCTCTAACTCTAGACCTGGACCCAATCCCTCATGCAGTACTGTGGACAAAACTCAACTTGATCTTGTTGAAACTCAAAATGAAACTAAACAAAAGTCTTAGAGAGCGTCCTAAGCGGTTCCCCAGGATGTAGATGAGTGCCATGAGACAAAACATTCACTTTGATATTTATGTTTATTCACGGGCCCCATCTACCAAGTAAGCTCTCCATCCTGCACATGTATGGGATGAGGCAAAAGTGATTGAATCAGACTATGGAAACTTGTACAGTCTAGATATAACTATTTCCTGTTGCGTGTCACCAGGATGAAGACATAGACGAACGTCTGGCGCGTCGCCTGCGGAAGATCCAGCTGAAGCAACAGAAGCAGGCGCAGCAAAAACGACTTCGCATGGCTCAGGAGATCCAGAGACAGCTGGAGGAGGTCGAGGTTAGACAGAGAGATCTGGAGAATCGCGGCATTGCAGTAGAGAAGGCTCTCAGAGGGGATGGCCCAGGTAAATACTGCGATGAACGTTTCATTTATGTTGCATTTTGCTCTATTTCTGTAGTCTCTTATTTACAAAAAAAGTCATCATTAATTTGCAGATCCATGCTATTGCTTCAATCTGCAGTAACCTAAATTTCTTTATTAAATTAAATGAATTTAATGAATTGGTTCATTTTCACCTCAAAGATTATGGTGCCGTACTTTTAGCGTCAATTTTTTAACTATTTCTATTTTTCTCTCCAAACCCAGAAGAGGATGTTGACGAGGGAGCCCTGATGAGTGAATGGTTCACCCTGGTGCATGAGAAGAATGCTCTGCTGCGCTACGAGTCGGAGCTTAATGTCAGGTACAGCATTGAGACAGTACTCTACAGTTGTGGCTGACCTCACTTTAACCAAAGCTTTTGTCAATAAAATTATCTTTCCTTACAGAAAAATTCCATTTTTAAATATTTTCCAGCTTTTCCATTTTTCCATCCTATCCATCTATTGTTTATTGCAGAAGCTGTGTCTTTAAAATAATGAGTTTGATGTGTGATGCAATGCTCAAGCCATATTGTATTTAAAAAAAAATGAAGAATCATTTGTCATCCCTGCTCCAAACATAAAGTTGGGCTGGTTTGAATTTTTCTGCAAAGGTGTTTTGAAGTGATGGGCACACCATCTTTTTCAATCAATCTCAATAAATCTACGTTTTTTCTTCAATTTATTGAAGAGCAAGGATGATTTGTTTAGCTTTTGCCTTGCCTAGCAAACCTACTGTCAAACTTCTTCATTTCTTTGACATAATCTTCATATAGTGAGAAATTGCAAGACAGAAATTTTGTTAAAACCTTGTAACTTTTATATAATAATTGTCTAAAGATATATTTTTGTATATACATGAAAGTCTTGTTCTTCAAAATTTAAACAACAAATTCATAGCTATCTTTATATTAAAAAGGAGAGCAAGTGCATCAACATGATGAAAACGTTTTGTCTATTGTTTCCCTCTCAGGGCAAAAGAGTTAGAGTTGGAAGATCGGCAGGCCAGACTCGAGCTTGACTTTAGAGAAAGATCTCGACTTCCAGGTAAACTGCTAGAGATTGCGACCTTCATAGAGTCTTTGTTTCATCGTTTTCATGTTACAACTTTAGCACAGCCTTGTATCATTGTATTCATTGTATTCATGTCACGTCTTGTTATAGATCCCTATCATCAATGTAGCTCATGTGTCTTGATTTGCTATGTGTGTCGGGTACAGCCAAAGCTTGGAAAGAAAGAAAGAAACTTGTTAATCTCAAGAAAGAAATATGATTAAGATTAGCTTACATACAACAAAGGATTATGACATACTTTAAAAAAATTTGTTCAGGAGCACAAAATGTCTTATTTGGATCACAGCTTCTCTCTGGTACTCAAGCTGCGAGATTCTTTCTCTTTCTTTTGTTTTCTTGTGCCTTTTTTATTTGCTTAACCCAGGAAGTGTCTGCCGGCCGATTAAATCAACCTATAAACGGGAATTTTTTTTTTATCACTAATGCTAATGGAAATTATGACGCAAAAATTAATATGGACACTTCTAGGGTTAAAGTGTGTTGGTTTGGGGAAGCTGTCTGTAATTCAAGCAAAAATTCAAAGGACTTAGTTGTATGAATGATCTTTCGTCACAAAAAAATTTGTCAGAGCAAATTGTGATTGTATTTCTAGAAGTGTCTGCTATCACCGAAATTTTAGATCAAAATCTCTGGTGTGGGTGATTATAAGAAACCTACTGTGTCATTTACAGCTTCTTTTTCTTCTTCTTTTTTTAGTTTTTTCTTTATGTGCCATGGATTAGACTATCTTTAATCTTTATGTAAATCTGAATCTTGTTTTTTTTATGATCACTGTATGCCAATATTCATGTCAGAAATTTGCTCACTTTGTCGTCACTGTCTATCATATGTTCAGACCATTGATCGTCAAACTTTTGTATGCTTTGACACACCACTTATCACCTCTCATTAGAGTGCATCAAATATTTATACTTGGGCTTTGCTTATTTGCACATATGGCCGAGAGATATATATTATTTACACCATGGCTTTTTTACAACTTTTCACAATAATGAGAAAAAGAAAATAATAAAAGAAGAGAATGATAAAATAAATGAAGTTTTTTTGAAGATCAAACAGATTACATTGTCTTTTTTCTTCTTGCGATGAGAATGATTCCTCATGCGCAGAATACATTTTTTTTCTGGTTTTAGTCTCCTTTTTATATACAACATTGCAACTATGGTTTCAAAGGATCCAGTTTACGCAATTCATAGCCTGCTATTTGTACTGGCTGAGGTTGGTGTGCGCTTTTTAAAATTTTCAAAAGGTATCTGGTGTTGAGCAGTTTCAGTTGTTTTTTTTCTAGTTCTATTTTAAAATTAAAGTGCTGCTACTGCTTTATACATGTATATTTTTTGTAGAATAAAGTTATTGATGAGTATAGCTTAATTCGGAGACAACCCTGATTTTTTAACAAGACTTCACTACATGCAATATTTGTGGATAAATTTTTTTGTCTGGTAACGAGCCCCAATGAGTCGAATGTCAGATTCTTTTTAAGTCGAGAAAACACATTATAAAAGTCTACTTGTTCCTCTTTTCTTCGTTTATTCAAATTAAAAGCTCTACTACTAGCGGCTTACATGTGTCTTACTACCAAATTTTAGTAATTTTATGCAAGCTTCAATGTTTGGAACTTGAGAACAATAAATTGTTTAAAATTAAAGCATCTTTTAGTGTGTCAGTTTGTGGCATCCGACTCATTCGATGCTGGTTGCAAGACATATATAAGCTTGTGTATCCATAATCACATGTATCCATGGTATTGTGTTTGAAACATATTATTATTTTTATGTCTATGAACGTGGCCTCTAGCTTCTTGTTTTGATATCGTGTTGTGTGTGCTCTCACGCTGTTGTTCCTACTCTTATCTAGTGACCACAAGCCTCACGACCGCTGATCTACTCCGTGCTGCTGCCAGTGAGTTCCACTAAAAGTCACAACTTCAAACGTGACAACAATTCATCAGCATCACACTCGTCGTGTCTTGCTGATGTAGCTCCATGTTGTTGTTGTTTTTGTTGGCATTGATGATGATGTTGTGCTTGATGGTGTTTCTCGTAAACGATCTTGTGTCTGCCGCAGTTTTTTATGTTGCTTTCTGGGACTTCAGTTGATTCTTTTTTTTTGCCTTCCTTTTTCTTTCTGTTTTTTTTTCTTCTCTTTTTTAAAAAAAAAATTTTAGTATTGTGTAACCTCTATGTAACATTTTGGGAAGTCTTGAGCAAAACAGCTAAGCAGGAAAGTAGAAAGTTAGAGGATTTGTATATATATATATTTAGAGGCCGGTAAGAAATTTTTTCCATCTTTTTTTTTTTATATTGAAGTTTGAATCATATTTAAATTATTCAAATATCAACCATCTAGAGAAAATGGAATTGAGGGTAGTGCAGGAATTAGAGCTCACAATTTTTTTTCAATATTGTGCTTTATTTGCCATAGATTTTTAATTTTTTTTGTTGTCATCATTTGGAACAATTAGGGAATGATAATTTTGAATTTTTGAGTACTAAAGTTTAAAAACTTAATTCACAATTGCTAACTTGCAAACATGGAAATACAACCTGAGTTGAATAGCAAGCTACCATGTGATGGTTGAAGTTAAGGTTTTTCTTATTGTTTTTTATTTTTGGTATGTAAGAGATTAATGATCAGTTCTACATGTAATCTAGCATATTCATTAATATTTATATTTCATTTGTTTCATTAAGCTGGTAATGGGAAAAAAATTAACAAACAGCTAAAATAGGATATAGGAATTGCACTTTTAACTTAACGATATTATCATTTGAAAGAATTTAGTACTGTGTTCTTGCTTTTCTCTTTATCTGTCTGTCTGTCTGTCTCTGTTTCTGCTTCATTCCTTCTACCCACCCACACCTTCTTGCAACTGCTTGATTTCTGTGGCCTGCTAAGCACGATTCAAGTCAATTTTTTTAAAGTAAGGTATACAATTTAGGTCTAAAAATATTGACAAAACAAGTGAGCTGTCGGCTTTACGCCTTCGTCAGACAAAAAAAAATTAAAAAATTAAAAAGCTAAAATATATAACTTACTTTAAAAAATTGACTTGCTTATCCACACAGCTCTACTGCGACTCCTGTTCAATTTACTAAGCACGATTCAGTTTAATTCTGCCTGTGACACAAGATCTGGACACTGCGTCACATCTCATGTTCCATGCTGATGTTTCTACCACTGCAAGCTTGATCAACTGACGGGCACAAGAACTCATGCAAAGAGGCAGTCAAACTATCAAACCAGAAGATGTTAGAAATCTCGATTTCATTAAATTCTGTTTACCTATGCATGAACCTGATAACCCGTACTTATGTGAAATGGAGATATGTCCAGTCAAAGTTTGGCTTTTACAAAGAACATATAGAAGGTGACTAAGTTATCGGAAAGCATTTAGGGCCTTGAATATTATGTACTACAACCATTTGATTATATGTGATAAAGCATATTATGGAATACTTGCTTGCTTGTACCTTTATCTCATTTTTAAGGAAGTTGTGGGTTATCGGGTTCATGCATGGGGCCATAGAATTGGTCATTTTGGAGGTGCCTCTCTTTATTTGTTCTTAATCAATATTCCACTATATAAAAAAAAAAATTTTAGCGTGCATGTCAGAATAAATCTGTTTTGATCACATAGAATATATAGAGAGACAATTCAATCTTTGCACTCAAAGGATATCAACTCAACAACTTTCATCACTTTAGCTATAGCAGTTGTAGTTTATCATTTAAAAACTAATGGTTGTGAATTGTAAGGTTGTAATCATAATTTCATGATAAGCAAGAAACTTAGACTGTAGTTTGTGCATATACGAAGACTGTAATGTTGAATTAATCCAACTTACATGGTTTCAAATGCAGTTTTGCAGAGTTTATGTTTTGATTGGAGGATAAAGCGAGAATATTTAGCAATGCAGACAGTGACCTAAACAACAGACTTTAGTCGCAGTGGAATCACCATGAAGTCAATACCTTTAATAGAAGCTCTCTCTTAAAGTCAACCCTGTTGGGCAGTCCCTTTATACATTTCTTTATAATGTATTATTTATAATTGTTAAAGTCAACATGAATTCAACAGATTTTTTGTCTGTCTCAAGGTGTTGACTTTTTTTTCCAAACTTGACTGTGCTTTTTATCTGGTATGATGTTTACTTGAGGGGTAGAGATCAAGTTTGTCGTAGAGACAGGTCGAGATTTCTTGTAGTGGTAGCTTCTTCTTCCTTTTGGTCAAGCATACAAGTACCATCTGTAAAGGTTTTTGTTTTTTGTTTGTGGTTCTCTCCTGTCTCTGAACTTTCTTGCAACTTCCCCCCTCCTCCCCTGGACTTTGACAAGTCATAATTTTCTGGCAATTACGGCATTTTTTTTGCGTTTAGCATACATAATGTACAACTATGTTTGGTAAATTTTTTTCTTATCTCAGCAATCAAGCAAATTCTAAACTTTGCAGAAATAAGAAAAATGTGAGAGCAGTATTATCCAGGTCTGAAGATTAATATAAATGTCGCATTTGAGTTCTGTGTTCCTTTGTCTTACCAAAAAATCATAATAAGTCATAATGTTACTAAATGCAATAATTCTCATTCTTTCAGCCTCTAAACTAGTTATTTAATTATTATTTTTATTTCATTAGATTTTAAATTATGTAGCCATTGTTTTTTCTAGAATCTACATGAAAGACATTTTTTCATTCGCAATTTGTAAAACTTAACGTCAAAAAGTCATTAAAATTGAAGACATTTGAGTGGTCAGTCGATACAATCATATAACATCTCCAGCCCTTAGTTGATTCTCTCTCTGAATTTATCTCTTGAAAAAACAATTTTTTTTTCATAATCAAGATAAGCGTGGTCAATGAGAATTCATTTTTAGGAACATTTTCTAAAACTTAAAAACCGAACCTGAAAAGCAGCATTTATTAGTTTCTGTACTGAACATATTTTAAATCAAACTGCAATAATATTACCTATGTTATTTCTCTTGTAATTCGAAGTTAAACTTAGTTCCCAATGGGTTTGAAATATTCAGTCTGGACTGTATTTTGTAACAGTGCAGTGCTTTGACCATCATATGTAGTGAATTATTTCCTGAATTTAGATATTTCTTTCTGTTTTTTTTTGTTTCCTGGGAATTGGTAGGGGGTTTCAATTTTTAGACTTCAAGTATCAAAAACGGTTTTTAAACTATCTTTAAAAAAAAACCCAATGTATATTAATTAAGAAGTTACTATTGCGACATGAATGGATGTGTTAATGTTCCTGTACCGGTGTGCATTGTGTAAAAAACAGTATTGTATGTGTTTGTGATGGCACCAGCTTGACAAGGGACAGTATCACACTCACTGCGGGGCAGGCATGTTTCTTCACATAATCAAAACTCCACTCGCTACCACCATCTAAGCATGTGTTGACTAGATTAATATTGCGTTAACATTATTTTTCTTTTCTTTTTTCTTCTCTCTTCTTCTATGGTGAGTTATTATCTAGGCAAAGGGAAAAAACTTTAAATTTAACAATATCAAGCCAGTTTGGCTATTAAAATTTTTTACATACGAGTTTTTATCTTTATTACAATAAGTTTTCATTTTTCAGCCCCCCCCCCCCTCCCCCCACCACACACACACCAAATAAAACGATGTATTAATGGACATAAAGAAATAAAGAAACTCTTAAGAAATGTGGAAGTATTAAAGGGGAAGAAAGGGATTTGATTATTATAATCTGCGCACAAAACTCAATTTAGTTTATAGTTTTAAATCATGGCCGACAAAACGAAGTGTTGCATGGGTTGTATTATGTATAAGAAGATTCTGCTCATGTGACCTATCTAGATAGATGCTGTGCACTTTTTGATCAATCTCTTGTTTGTCCTAAATGAGTTGCCATGCGTATTAATAAGCAGTAATGAGGTGAAGATGCTTGATATAAACGTGAAAATGTCTTCAAACCACCACATCAGTTTAGTATCAGGAAGCAGTATTTATTATGCTGCCCGGTTCTTTCTCTTGCTTTAGGTTTTTTTTGTCTTAATCGCAGCATTTTTGGCTATATAAAGTTTGCGAGTCTGTAGAGTTTAAAAATGTTATGGATTTTTAATCTTTCATTGTTTAATGATATAAAATTTGTAATTTTATTTCATACCAGATTCTCTGTCAAGACAAATGCTTCTTTAAAAAATTACATTATTGTTGTTGTTTTTTTTTTTTAATTTGGTTTCTTCAGTGCATGTTCTTCTTTTCAATTCCTATGTATAAGAATATGATTTAATCAGTCTTTTTTTGCTCAATGATTTTCTAGATCTTTAAAAAAATGTCTATTTATATAAAAAAAATACTCTTTGTCAAGAAGCCACATTTTTATTGGTTTGTTATTTGGGCCTAATGTCTGGTGATTTTTTGTGTGTCCAGAGAGCAGCAAAACTGACAGCGAAATAGCGGCAGAGGGAAAACTTCTTGACGAGTTGCTTGACGTCGTGGAACAGAGGAACAATTTGGTTGCCATGTTAGAGGAGGACAGAGTCAGGTGAGTCACAAAAGAGAGGAAAAAGGGAGGGGGGGGTGAGGGGAGAGCATAGCAGGTTAAGCAAGGGTTGTGCTCAAAGGATAGCAGGTTAAGCAAGGGTTGTGCTCAAAGGATCAACTCCGCTTTTAAGTGAAGCTCAAGGGGACATAACCTACCAGTAACAATGACCCATGCGAAAAATCTAATCATGATCAAGTCCTCATCTATAATTGTCCCAATGAGAAACCCAAAAAAACGAATCAAATTTAAGTGAAAATCAACTTGAGCTCACTAGCTTGTAGTTAAACAGTGTTAATATAAATATATATATATAAATATATTGTTGGTTTTTTTTTTTTGAAAGCCTTCTTAATGTATGTCTGGTTTGAAAGAACAAAGAATTTCTGTACTCTCAAATCATTTCAGAGATATTTTTCTCTGTACGTTTGTGTTATTCATAAAAGTCTGACACTTGTGTTTATCATTTAACTTCTTTCGTATAGTTCAACGACCCTTAATTTACTTCAAACCACTGTTTTATTTTGTACTCTAATTTTCGAGCAGTGTTTCTGGAGGTAATTAAGGTGATTATCTTATATTTGTGGTTTGATTTTTTTTCTACCAGAGAGCAAAAAGAGGACAGCGACCTGAAGGACATGATGAGCCAGAAAGGTTTCACATTATCCCCTCTGAGCTTTGATACGAGACGAGAGCGGCAGAGAATCGAAGCCCCGCTTGCCTCCATGGCTTTATGATGACTCTAGACCAGGGCTGTACAGTATGTGTGTG
>BMAT01009971.1:520074-533519 GCA_019649035.1 Elysia marginata | reverse complement strand
AAAAAAAAAAAAAAAAAAAAAAAAGAGAAGCACTTTTTAAAAATCTACTTCCTATGTATATTTCCTCATATATTTCCATGACACTTATTACTATTATATTTCATCTTTAGGATAAGCCCTTTTTCTATATAAACTTTTTTTTGTAAAACATTTCAACGGTCACTGCCTTTAACCTGTCTTTTGACTAATGTTTTAAGATTTGTCATGATGTACATAAACGTATAACTATATATTTTGATGCTCTGGTCTGTTCTTACACATTATTTTAGTTTACAATTTTCACTGGTGAATGTTTTAATTACATTGTGTATTTGTCTGTGAAACGCGGACAGCTGATAGGTCATTAGTGTCTCAACCTACTTATAATTTTGCTCACAAACTGCTTGTATGGGTCTTGTAATATACTGAGCGCCAAAAGAAACGCAACATGACATTTCTTATTTTCGCGCTCATGCACGCTTTAAAGAAAGGTTTGTGAGTTGATTTTTTGTGTGTTGTGAGTAGTAACACATCTGAACATGAGTTCAAGCACACTCTCGAGTCCCGTGCGTGGTTTGCCAGTCAAGGTGAGCGATTTTCGAATACCCTGTAAAAAATGTAAAATCCGTGCGTGTAGAAAAACCACGCGGTCGATATTCTCAAAATTACACACAAGGTTACCTTACAAGGTGCCCAATAATTATTCGCCATTTTTAGAATTAAACGATTTTGAATTTTACAAAATGCCAAGCTTATCTGAAGTTGATCGTCATCGTGCTTTAGGACTGCTCCAAGAAGGTCTTCCTATCAGTGAAGTTTCCCTCCGTATGAATGTAAACAGGACGACGATTTTCAGACTCAGACAACGTCTATATGAGACGGATACGGTGAGTGATCGGCCCCGTTCTGGGAGGCCTAGGTGCACTACGTAGAGATAAGACAGAAACCTTGTCAGAAATCATATGAACAACAGATTTCTTTTAGCTTCAGCTTCATCGCGTCAGACAAGAGATAGAAATAATCAACATATAAGTGCAAACAAAGTAAGAAGACGTTTATCTACCTTTGGCCTACGTGCTCGTCGCCCATACATCGGCCCATTCCTGACTTAGCGTTACCAACACTAACGTACGCCATGGGCCCAGGAACATGCCGCATGGGATCGCATCCTTTGCCGAAGTGTCGTATTGAATGAAGAATCTCGATTCTGCATTGACCATGCTGATGGCCGAGTAGGTGTATGGAGAAACAGCGGTGAAAGATACCAAGCAGATTGCGTTAAAGAACGCGACAGGTGGGGCGGAGCATCTTTTGATGGGACGTCGATGTACTGCTGTATTGAAAGACCAAGGGGGGCACATAAATTGTTTGCCGGAGCCTGTCTTGATTTGTAATTAAATTCTACAGACTTATCTACTGAACAGGTATGTAAAAATGTGGTAAAATTGCTGTATAGTTTGTATTGTGGAGCTTTAACGATGGTATCCTGTTTTCATAAAATCTACTTTATCGCAGGTCTTTTGTTTTAATCTAATTTCCTCTTCCTCAGGGGCCACCGATGAGCATGGCCTTATTTTAAGTTGGAAAAGCAATAAATAACCTTTAAAATGATGTATCACTTGTCTCATTTAATCCCTTGCAGTTTTCAGTAGTATATATTGAAGATTCGATGTTGCGTTTCTTTTGGCGGTCAGTATATTTGGAACACATAGCCAGTGCACTCATGGCCTCGCCTTTGATTATTTTCGATTATGAACATACTCTGAACTAAACGCTTCCATCTTTAGGAACCACCGATAACTCTTGTAGACCGCAAGCCTCTGTTACTGCAAGTTACTGCAACACGCGTGTCAACAAAGCAAAAACTTACCGGTTCGTTGTTTCTGCTATTTCCAAGAAAGGATCTGTCTTAAGAAATAGAGGTTTTATACACTTGTCACACTGTCATAACATTTCATCACTTTTTTCTAAACACGAGAATCAAGATATCTATGTCTAGTCTGCTTTTTTACTCCTAGATCTGTAAAATCTAGACTGTAATGCCCATAATCATAGCATACTTTGAACTGAGAATTAGATTGGGGGCTGATGCAATATTGTGAAAAAAGAGAAGCTAAATCTCTTTGTTCACTAATATGTATGTAAAGCAGTTCATTAATTGAAGTGTTATCGTGACAAATTGTAAGGTCCTACAGGACTACTCAAAAGGAAGAACATAGACTAATTATCTAGATCTAAAAACAGTGTCTAGAATCTAGGTTAGACTTAGAGGTGCTGCACAAGCCTGTGTTTTATTTCCAATTTGTAGATCATGACTAGATCTAGATCTAGATTTAAGCCTTTGATAAATCAAAGGAAATAAACGATTAACCTAGTAAATAGCTTCTTTCCCCAAGACTAAAAACATTTTAATGGAGCTAGAATTAATTATTTAATAGATTGTTGTAATTGAATCTTTTCTTAAATGAAGGACACATTAGCCTAGATAAGGTGTTTCGTTGAGTGGGATGTGTTAAGAGGAGTGCATGTATTTTGGCGCTTTTTTGTTTGTTCCCACCCCTGTTGATTTAGCTCACAACTCAAAATATTTGACACTTCTAGTAGAATTTAGATTATTGGGAAAATTCAAAATGATTAAATTATAGACGAAAACCTTTCATTGAAAATTGTTACAATCACAATGGTTATTGGTTACCTTCGATGCTTAAAAATTTGACTGTCCTGAAAAGGCTGAATCTATTTGTGTTAGGCCTATAATCTTTTCATCTCATAAAGGGTTGGGGTGGGAACAAACAAAAAAGCACCTGTATTTCTTGTTTGATGTGACAAAAGAGAGAGAATGCTATACAGATCTGTAGAGAGAGAGAGATAAATAGTGTACTTTACTGTAATATCATGTAATGTTTGAAACTGCCCGCCTGACTGAGCATTGCTTATTTTCAATACTTGTTTTTTATGTAACCGTGTATTGACTGAATAAACTTGAACTTGATAAGATGAGTACAATCTAATCTAGGCCATAGATATTTTGCCATAGGCTCTAGATCTATCTACATCTATACTTTATTCAATTTAAAACTTTATTAGATCTATTGGGGCTAAATCTTGTTTCAGATGATAGGTTTTTGCTCATTTTCAACTTGGCATCCTTTGAGTTTGACTTTTTTGTTTTTCTTTATTTTGTTTTAGTTTGTAATACCTTTAAAACATTTTAAGTCATTCGGCGGCTTGTCATTAACATGTTAGTAGGATTTTCTCACCGGGGTGCCACTATTTATTTTCCTAAAAAACACTCTTTATTACCCTTCATTTCGTCAGTTATCATGTATAATAACAAATAATGCATGTTATCCCACAGAACCTTTTATTTCCTAAAATCAGATAGAATTTGATACTTAAGTTTAGGCTCTAGATAAAGTGGCACCCCACTGTAGAAATCCTTCCACCATATCTATCTATAGCCTGAGTGTTGCAGTTACGAACTTTCAAAGAAGGCTTGAGGCAAGACAGTGGTGCCGATTTTTTCACTGTTGTATTTATAATTATAGCATTTATGTACTTTATTAGTGCTATCTATAAAACTGACCATATTCTTTTCATTTACTTTTCCCAGCTAAATTCCAAGCTGTAACTAGCAGACTTAAGTTTAATAATTTACATGGTTATAATTACCTTCCATAGTTCTTGTTAACAAATGAAGCTATGTGAAATGTTTTAATTTTCTTATTTTGTTCTGTACCTATATTGTTGTATCACTTTTCTAAGTAGGTTCAAGTTGGGCGATTTGCTAGTTGGCATATTTACATCCTATAGACTTTCAATTTTAAGGAGATATTTTAAGGTCTACAAATATTGAATTAAATTATTTATCAGTTTAAATTTTTGCTTTTTAACTTGTGACATACAATAAGATCTCTAGTTTTCTACTTCTCAGTCAAATAATATCAATATTTTCCAGACACGATCTCGCTGCTCACCTCCACAATGGAGAAATCAGAAAAAGTAGATATCACATCAGAGCGGAAAAGCACGGCCAAACTTGACGAGCTGTTGGAGATAGAGAAGTCTGTGCAGCAGAAATGGTCAGACGAGAAGATTTTTGAAGTCGATGCTCCTTGCTCCGGGGCACAAGATGAAGCGTGAGTTATCATATCATTGATCACAAACGTTTGGCCTAATCATATTTTAAACCTTTTTTGCTAGCCTAGCATCAAGATCTTACTAAAACTTTTTTTTTTGTTTAAAGAGAACTAGGGTTATTTGTTTTATAATTCTCTATAGTCCAGACTTCCTTTCACCACTGTCTCCTACCCTTTCCCTCTCACATTTCTCAGGCTGACTAGCTTCTTCCTCCTCTTTCTGTATCTGTTTCTTACTCTAGTTCATACTTCTGTCTTTCTTTCTAATTTATACTCAAACCCTTTGATATCTTTTGTGACCTTATATGATTTAAGAACACTTTTGTATTCTGTGAAGAAATCTTTCACTCCTAATAATTTTTTTATAATTTGAATTTCATTTCAGACAAGAGAAATACATGGTGACCTTTCCCTACCCGTACATGAACGGCAGGATTCACCTGGGACATACGTTCAGTTTGTCCAAATGCGAGGTACTTCTTACAGGACTTGGTCTGTCTGGTTATCGATTGATAAAATACAGCACTTTATGATTTTTAACAAAACAGATAATAGATATCCGCAATCTAATCATAAGTTTTTAAAAACCCATTTTTTTAATTTTATTTTTGCTCCTGGCTCTCTTATCATAGTAGCAATTTGTAATCTCATATTGTCTTGCGCTCAGGGCGAATCGCCAAATGAATCGGAAGTTGGAAATTCCTTTTTTGAGAAAATATCATTATGAAGGGTAAATTCTTCTTTTTTTTTTTATTTGCTAAATTACTTGAAATCAATGAAAGCTTTCATAATGAAAGCTTAAAAAAATGTGTTGAAAATAGCAATGCCTTCACCAGTCAAATTTAGACATCTGACTCATTCATCAACCTATTTTTTTTTTTCGGGTTTCTCTTTTGCTAGAACTTAGGGTAAAAATGATTAAGATTTTATTTATCTGCATTGCCAATTCTCAATTTATGGTCACACTTTGCTTCCAAGGACATAAATGTATTTTCTAAATTAATGTAAATGTTAGCGTCGATACATTTACTTTTCTTGTTGTTACTCTCCCGCAGTTTTCTGTTGGATTTCAAAGAATGTTGGGAAAACGATGTCTGTTTCCTTTTGGTATGCACTGTACGGGAATGCCGATCAAGGTTAGTAAATAGCTTCAGGTTGTACATTTGACAAAAGCTTGTGTATTGTCAACGTATCTCTTCTTTGCATTTGTAGCACCAGGGACTAATTCGCTGATATTAATTTATGATGCTGAATTTTACTGAATCTTATGGTTTAAGCTTATAGTTTTTTAAGTTTAATATGCCAGTTTGTAGTGCCATGAGATGGTGAGATGAATTTTGGCTTGATATCATATTTCTTCTCACTATTAAGCTGTAAAGAGAGAAAAGGAAAAATGAATAATGCAGAGTACAAAAAAAGAGACACTAAGTGTCCAGAAAATTTAGAGAAGAAAACAAGATGAAATTTAATCCCAAAACAATTGTGAATGGTTGTCTTTCACTAAAATGTGCAGGAAGGCTTTGTTTTCTTGTCAAGAAAATGTTCTACACACTATTTAATTGATCAGAGTCTGTAGTACAAAAATGCAAACTGAACTAATTTCTTGCAAGCGCTGCATATTTTTCTCAAGTCAGAAATAACGCCACTCTGACTATTTATCTTATTCTCAAATCAGCAATGAAGCCACTCTCTCTTTTTATCTTATTCTCAAATCAGCCATGAAGCCACTGTGGCTTTTCATATTATTCTCAAAATCAATGATAACAACGCTCTGATTTTTCATCTTATTCTCAAATCAATGATAACAACGCTCTGACTGTTCATCGTACTCTCAAATCAATGATAACTACGCTCTGACTTTTTATCTTATTCTCAAAATTAATGATAACAACGCTCTAACTTTTCATCTTATTCTCAAAATCAATGATAACATCACTCTGACTTTTCAGGCATGTGCAGACAAGCTCCAGAGAGAAATGACAGATTTCGGATATCCCCCAGAGTTCCCTAAAGAGGTTGAGGTAGAGGCAAAACCAAAAGAGAAGGAAAGTGAAATTGGCAAGGACAAATCAAAATCGAAAAAGGTATTTTGCAGTTTTACATTTATTTATTTGAAAATAATTTTTTTTTTGGTATCGTTATTTAGGTATAAAAAGATTGAGAAAGATTTGTGTTTTTGTTCCATCAAAAGTTATTTTTGTTGTTGTTGTTTTTTTATTTATTATTGTCTTGAAATTAAAAGAAAATTTACAAGCCTTTTTAGAAAGGAAGTATGTAAAAATCATGTGCCAAAATTTGGAAGAAAACATATGCTACGACAACTATCTTTTTACACTGTTTGTTAAATTAGATGAGTCATATCTATTTTGAAACATGGGGAACGTATCAAAATTTTGTTTTGAATGAATTCTAGGGTATAATTATGAAAGATTTCGATACAATATTAGAATGATGGGCTTTAATGCTACTCCTTTGTGAGCTCAGAGAGTAATCTGATTATTAATAGGCTGCCGGAGAAGCCCTGTAAAGTGATAAACGTTTTATAGGATTAGGCGCAGTTAAAAAAACTCTCTTTACTTTACTTTGAAAAACGGGTGTGATGTTTTCATTTCTGCGCAGACTAAAGTGGCAGCCAAGACTGGAGGGTTAAAGTACCAGTGGCAGATCATGCAAGCCATGGGTCTCAAAGATGAGGAGATAAGGCAGTTTTCAGACCCGCTGCATTGGCTGAAATATTTCCCTCCACACTGGATCAACGATCTCAGACGCATGGGAGTCAAGGTAGGGTTTCTCCACCGTGTAGAAATGTACAGAGTATAATAAGTATATGGCAAGGTGTTGCAACAAAAAAAAAGGAATGTTTCTTAATGAATTAAAGAAAGATAACATGAAATTTTCAAATCGCCTAGCACCAAATCAACAATTACCAGAGTTTTATCTAGAGTAAACTTGCACCATAAAGATTTCTATGTTTTCATGATAATAATACATCATTGGTCTTTAGAATTTTTTTTTTGAAGGGGTGGGGCGGAATGTTCAAGATATGTAGGGATGTGTGCATGCCATCGTTTTTTTTTTCTTCTGAAAGCAAAAAGAGAAACATTTTGAAGGCTCAAACTTACTGTGTATGACAGGTTGATTGGAGAAGAAGTTTCATCACAACAGATGCAAATCCTTACTACGACTCGTTTGTACAGTGGATGTTTATCCGTCTGAAGGAGAGAAATAAAATAAAGTTTGGGAAAAGGTTGGTCTCACATCCTTGCTATACATACTGTAATTTAATAAGAAACTTTCATATTCTAAAAAGAATACAAAACAAAAAGTAAAAAAAAACAATTGTATTAAAATTTGAGATAATCAGAATGTACCGCTTTGTAATTCTCATATCTGTTTTATTTAAATCGTGATCCATGATGGTTTTTTAATATTGGTATTAAAATTTTGAGCATCAGTATTATCAACTTAAATTTATTTAGTCTAAATAATGGTAATGATAAAAATAAAGCGAAAGTTGAAATCTAAGAAAACCAAGAGTGTCTTGCCTACAATCCTCAGATACACAATTTTCTCACCCAAAGACAATCAACCGTGTATGGACCACGACAGGAGTTCGGGAGAGGTGGGTTTGGTTCCCCATTTTGAGCAAAGCTTATGACCAAAAACAGAAGGAACTTACAAAAATCATAATGGTTTCCATTAAAACTTGCAATTGCTTTCTGTCTGCATATTGTTAATTTTTTCCTCCTCTGTTTTTGTCTATAAACGTGTATTTTTTTGTTTAAATCACAAAAAAATGGTATTTTTATCTTTTTCTGTTTTTCTTTTAAAATTTATTGTCTGTTTTCATACCAGGGAGTTGGTCCACAAGAGTATACATTGATAAAGATGAAGTTGAAAGCACCCTATCCACCTAAGCTGGCGTAAGTAAAACCTGACTGTTCCTCTCCTAGACTTTTGCACCTATAATCAGGTCTACAGGAATAAGTAAAGCAAACACAAATAGATTGGACTTTGTTTTCATCATTCAGAAAATTCTATTTCACTTTTTATTTTATTTCTAAGTTTGGATGAGGCAAGATAAACCTTATGGAATTCCCTCTTCGTATAAATAATGTAAAAGTGATATTTATGAAAATTGATATCTTATTAACCTTGAATTCCAATGCAGTATACATATATATATCTGTAAAATTCTTGTGAACAAATATTTTTCAATATTTTTTCTCATTGTTTAGCTCGGTGAGCAGCAAGAATGTCTATCTAGTGGCAGCAACTCTGCGACCTGAGACGATGTTTGGTCAGACCAACTGCTGGGTGAGACCCGACATGAACTACGTCGCTATAGAGACCAAGAGTGGGGATGTGTTTATCTGCACGAGACGAGCGGCTCGGAACATGAGCTATCAGGACATAACACCAAACAACGGCACCGTGAATGTCCTAGTGGAGTTGGTCGGTCAGGTAAGGCATGGCTTTCTTCTGGTAATTACAGTGAATTAGTTTGTCATAACTTGTTAAAGAAAGAATTTTGGGAAGTGAATTAAACAAAAACTGGTTTTAAAACTTTGAAAATTTTAAAGTGTAAATGTAACAAGCTGATGAGATTGGTTCATTATAACGTTCACATGTATAAAGAGAAAAAATGGAAATAAAGTGATTTAAATAAGTTTTACTCTATGAAAAATCTTTTTTTTTTCAAAGAGACAATAATCACATTTTCAACCACATTTTTTTTCTTAATTTTTTTCAACATTGTTTCTTTTTACTGATTTATAAACCATGTAATAGACTTTATAATCGGTTATATTTGTTTGTTTTCACCATTTGTTGCAGGACATCATGGGTGTAGGTCTGGAGGCTCCTATGACGCCGTACAAGACAATCTACACTCTACCCATGCTCACCATCAAAGAGGAGAAAGGTAAGGAGTATGAGTAGCTAAAACTATGCTGTACCATGATTGGGAATGTGATTACAGTGCAATATTATCGTTCTTGCCCGCAAGCAATTGACTTAATAAGAAAGTTTTTCAACAGGAATGATAATTTGCGCTCTAATTGTATTCCTAATTGAAATTAAGACCATTTTTTTTTTCACCTCAACAAATAAACCTTTTTTGTCTTTGCTTTTTTTCCAACTACTTTCTTTTGTATACTACTTTAAATTCATTAATAAGAAACCAAACTCAATAACATTTATCTAAATCTTGTTTTAAAAACCTAGTTTGATCAAATTTATAGATAGTGAAGGCAATGATGTTATGTGTCCTCTCAGGTACTGGAGTGGTGACCAGTGTGCCCTCTGATGCCCCGGATGATTTTGCTGCCCTGAGAGATCTAAAGAATAAACAGGTGAGCATAGGTCAAAGGTCACTATGGGACTGTTTCAGGACTAACCTCTCTTGTATGTAAAATTAAGAAGGTGGGATCACCAGCGAACTCCTCTGTGTACGAGGTGTTTTATTCGAATAACACTAGTGCTGAATCTCAGGCTAAAAACTTACCTTTGCGTAAAGGAAACTACTCTTAGTTTTTTAAAGTTCATGGAACAGCCTTATAGTAGCATTAAGCAAGTTGACGGCCCACAAACATGTCATCAGTAATGTCAAATATTCTGTAAATTTAGTGAAATTGGTAAGGAAATAGGTATAAAAGCATATCATAATATAGGGAAATGTTTTCTTCTGAATTGACATCACTAATCATTGTAATATACAATAAGAAATGTCTCTTAGTATATTTTCATTTTATGATTTTAATTCTGTGTAGCTTTCAATGTGTACTTGAAAGAAGTTGCTACAAAACTTCAATAGTTTTGTTTTGAATAAATTAAAATGCTAATTGATACTAAGGCTTTGCACTGGAATTCATCCCTTTCATTTTCTTATTTTTTTGCGACATCTCAACAGCCGTTGCGTGAGAAATATGGAATCACGGATGAAATGGTCATGCCTTTTGAGCCTGTAAGTTCTTGGTTTTTTTCCTTGTTGTTAGCAAAACATAATATAAGGTCACTAAGTATTTTTGCTGCACAGTATTCCCATTCTGACAAAGACAGCCTAGAATGGTGTTGTTGCCCAAAGACAGAGTGGCATATCTGCATTTCAAATGATTTCAAGAAAAATTAAAAAAATAAAAAAAACACCTTTTGCTACACAAAGTTGTAAGTCATATAGGAATCAGTTTCACAAGACAAAGCTACTATTTGTTGTAGAGGTATGCTGATTGGGCTTTGACACTAGACAGAGATAGTTGAAAACAGAAAAAAAAACAAGAACTGAAATATAAGACTTTTTCAGATACAATGGTTTGCCTTGAGGTAGCAGCAAGGTTGTGTGCTGGTTGGAGTGAATTGTTAAGATTAACCAACACCTGTCTCCGTGCCTGTCTATGTGTCCAGGTTGCTATCATCAACGTACCTGGTTACGGTGACCTCTGTGCTGTGACCGCCTGCGATCAGTACAAAGTGAACAGTCAGAACGACAGAGACAAGCTGGCCGAGGCCAAGGAAGACACATACAAGAAAGGATTCTATGAAGGGGTGAGGTTGGCATGTGTAATGAGGAGGAAACATTGTAATGATATCAATGGTTATGTCACATGTAGAAAATTTTGTATTCTGTTCAGTACTTCGGTTTAAAGAAGTTTTGGTATAGTTTTTAAAATTATGCTATATTAAGGGAAGGCCTTAAAACCTCTTATTGGACAAGCCAAGCATCAGAAGGTGCTACTGATTTATATCATTTGAGTTTTTAGAATAGTTGTAACACTGCAGATCTAATCTGGAGAAGGCCTATCCCTCTCAAGTTTATTCCTGATGATGAAGTGTTGGTTCTGCACTACACTGGCCCAAGGAAGGCCGGTTAAGTTATTCATAACCTTTAATTTGAGATTCTCTTTATTGATTATCCAATTTTACGTCTAATTCTAGATTTATAATGTAACTACAGATTCCTAATTCTTTTACTGCTAATTCCAGGTAATGCTTGTCAAAGGCTATGAAGGCAAGAAAGTCCAAGATGTAAAGAAAGCCATTCAAAGTGAAATGATAGAGAGGGTGTGTATCTTTCTCTTTCTGTTTTTTTATTAAGTCACACGCAAACAGGTGTCTCCGTGTTTTTCCTACCTTTTTCCAAACCATTAATTTTGACAATCTAAAGATAATTTTATTGAAGTGTATCCTTGCCTCTGTAATGTAAGTTTCCAAAGTTCATTTATTTTATGACAGCAGATGTTACATAGAGTCTATTTTTTTTAAACATTAACATAGAACCTATCTTGTACATGAATTGACATGTGCAAAATTCTATAATGAAATCTTATTCTGTTCAGCGTAATGAAAAGTGCTGCTTGTCTTGTTGGAAATTTCATTATATATCGTGTTGGAAGTTGTTCAAAGTTAGCCCTTCTCGTTCTCACTTCTCGACAGAAAACAAACTCCTCTCTGATGCCCCCGAGGCAAATATGAATTTATCTGATACAGTGGAATACAGTTAAAGTCAAACCTGTTTGGCAATCACTTTTTGTATTTTTATCTATATTTGTTATTGCTGATGTCAACTTTTTAAAAGCCAACAAATTTTTTCGACCATAAAGTGTTGACTCGATCAGGATTCCACTGTTATTTACAAAAGGATCGATTTTATCTTTAATCATGAAACTCTGTAAAACTTGAACAAGAGGAAGGTTTTTCGAAGTGGTGAGCTTCTTTTGACTCAAATTGGGAGGGTAGAAACAAAAGCCACTTTTCATATGATCATTCAGGTGCCAACATTGTAACAATTAAGGATTGATAATTATTTGTTTCATCCTCCAGAACGAAGCATTGTTGTACAAAGAGCCAGAGAAGCTTGTCATATCTAGATCTGGAGATGAATGTGTGGTCGCCCTGTGTGATCAGTGGTAAGTTTCCCTGTATACATAGTCCCTGGAGGAGGAGGGGGTGTCACCAGTTTGCCCAATTAGTAAAGTGCAGAGATGAAGTTACAAAGCTTTAAGTATCTAATCCTAAGTGGACATAATGGAAAATATCATTAGCTTTGAAATCATGTGAAAGTATTTTTGAGTAAAAGTCTGACTAAGTACTTGAGAATGCCCATTTTCTCAAATTGGTCAGCACACATACATGTAGACTCATTTTGTTGGAGTGCTACATATATGACCTCAAGAACACATTTATAAATAGTAGAGCTTTGGGCTGTAGAAATTCTTATCACTCTCTGTTGTCTCCTATTGTAAGAATCTTGCAACTTGTTTTTTTTCTTGAGATACCAGCAGTCAGCTTCTAGAGAGCATACAGTTCACTTTTCCTTATTGCTATCAAAACAGGATCATAAAATGTTTTTTAACCAAAGAAGTAAAGAGTAGTGCCTAATCCACTAAATTGCTCTTAGCGCTTTACATGGGTTTGCTACAAACCAAATTACCTTTTGAACTCAGTGCGAGGCAGCAAGCGAAGCGCATTGCTCTAACATACTGACAAAATCTTTAAATGCCTATATTCAGGTACCCCTGTAATGTATGAGTGAGGCAGAGAAATATGTGTATATAGTTTTTCTCAAGGACGAGACATCTACTTGCTGAAAGCAAGGCTGAAACTGAAAATATCTCAGTCCAAAAGCCGAGCGTCCACCACTAGATCACTTCTTTTGGACAAAAATTTAGTGAAACAACATACCAATGACTGATATAGATTAAATTTCAGTGCTATCTGAGTTTGCTTTGTTGCAAAAAAACAAAGCAAACAGAATAGAATTTTTTTTCCTAAAGTTAAGGTGTGTATGCTGATTTTTTCCTATTTTTTATAATCCATAATTGCTTATTTCACCACTAATCACGTTTTGTGCCAGGTTTTTGGATTATGGTGAGGCAAGCTGGCGTGCCAAGACTGAGCATGCCCTGAGCAAGATGAATACGTTCTGTGAGGAAACGATGAACAACTTCCAATCCACACTGGAGTGGCTGCATGAGCATGCATGTTCTCGTTCGTATGGCCTGGGGACAAAGATGCCATGGGATAAGCAATATTTGATTGAGAGTCTGTCAGACTCGACGGTCTACATGTCTTTCTACACAGTGTGTCACATGCTGCAGGGTGGAGTGTGGGACGGTTCACAAGCTGGTCCTGCTGGTATTAGGTGGGTACATAACTCCAGACCTTTTGTCTCTCTACCTCTACCCTCCATCCCTGTCTCTTTTTCTCTGTCTGTGTTGCAGTCTTTGCCTCTAAGTTTCTCTTCCATCTCCCTCTATTTCTCTCCATATCTCTCTCTCTCTCTCTCTCTCTCTCTCTATTTAGTACTTGATTTCAAGGATAGAGCAGAAA
>BMAT01009971.1:504044-520033 GCA_019649035.1 Elysia marginata | reverse complement strand
CTCTCTCTCTCTCTCTCTCTATTTTGTACTTGATTTCAAGGATAGAGCAGAAATTATGTTTCTCTAAAATTGACATAACTGACTCGTAGGCGCTGTTTGCAAGACAAATATTTTTCCATAACTAAACATTCAAACTATAAAAACTTTCAAAACTGCTTAGTAATTTCAACAAAAACTTATCCCTCAGCCTAGATCTAATATGATTTTGTAAACGTATGACAAAAGATGCAAGTTTTATGGCGTTTTAGTACAGGCTTGTATTGATTTTCTAAAGTTAATCCATTTTAAAGATGCCACAAACTGGTTTGGTGAGGTTTTTGTTTCCTTAAAGCCCATACTCAAATAGTGTCTAGAATTATACCCTTGACTTTTATGGTATGGTGAGATGTTTTACCGAAAGATCATATTCAATTGTTTACTAGAATTATTCCCCTTGAAATACGGCTCAGTGAGATGATTTGTTCTAAGCTTACATGCTGACGTTCTCTACAGACCAGAACAAATGACTCCGGAGGTGTGGGATTACATCTTCTTTGACAACAAGCCCTACCCATCTAAGAGCGGAATTCCGCAGTCCGTGCTGGACAAGATGAGGCGAGAGTTTAAGTACTGGTACCCAGTGGACGTGAGGATGTCCGGCAAAGACCTGGTGCCCAACCATCTGACCTACTTTATCTACTGCCACACAGCTATGTGGCCAGACAATGAGTGAGTTGAAATGTCAACTTTTAAATTGTGCTAACTAATTCGTTGATGAGGTGTTGTAGTGTAATCTTAAAATGTTGCTTAACGTTCGTCATGGCTTATGTTGGGCCTAAAAGATATAAATACATCCGAGTTCAAATAATTGGTACCAGGATAATTCTAATACTTATAATTTAAAATTCAAACTACATTCAAACGATTGGTTACAGAATACAAAATACAGAATTCTTTATTGATCCCATATAGGGAAATTAAAAATGACAGGTTTTATATATCTTCAGTAATGTATATTGATAGATTGGTAATGTAAATTTCGGATGCTGTAATGTAAAGTAAACTGTTGTTCCAATGAGGTTTAGAATATTTGGACAGGACTGTAGATAAAAACAGAATAGTTAAGGTAGTTTCAGTCTTGTCGTAATAAACCAAGTAAATTCTCAGAATTGGCCCTTCATGCATCACAAAAGTTGGCACTTTCAAATAAAAGATTAAAACTCAAAGGCTTTCAATTGGTATTCGAGTTATAAGATATTGATGTAGCATTTTACCATATAGCAGGCACGGGTGAGAGGGTTGAGAGTTATAACTTGTGCCACAAATGTTTTGAGAAAATTCCTTATTTAAATGAGCACATTGTTGAGGTAATTTCAATTTTTTTTTTCACTTTATTTAATGAGGGTTGTTTAGATCAGCATCGTAGATACAAAATTTTAGTGTTGTTGTCTTATTACGTATTGACCTAAATTTTGTGCCGTGAAAATTTGCAACCAGTGTAGATGACTGAGGTGTTATTACAAGGCATTGATACTTTAAGCCAAGCATTATTCTGAGTTTCCAGACATGAAAAATTTCATAAATTATCAAAGTTTTGTGAAAAAGTAATAGGACTTCTTTAGATCGAAAATATCCAGAGCTGTCAACCAGTGCCGATTTCAGTATTTTAGTACCAGAATTACTACCAAAATACTGTTGTACCGATGTCACACCTAAAATACTGAAATTAGCTATGACTTGGGGAAATAATCTGCAATTACTAAAATTGGAAAGAAGTTATAAAGTCTAGGCGTATAAGATGATTAGGCCTGAATATCAAGAAAGGATGAATAAATGTTGAAAAGTCGTTCTCTCAAATTAGATTTTCTGATATTGGACTTACTTGGTTTGGTTGCAAGACATTTTGAGGAAACCGTTTAATTGAAATTCATTTTGTTTGTGTTTCAGAGACCGATGGCCGAGAGCTGTCAGGGCAAACGGTCATCTGTTGATCAACTCGGAGAAGGTGAGGAGCTGCTGCCCTCAAATTGTTTAAGCTTTTTTTCTTTTTTTTTTTATAAATTTGGGATTTCAGCTCATTTCTTTCATTAAATAAATTAAGATAAAACATCGAGATGTGATTCAGCACCTTCTTGTAACCGTAAGTAACCAGTAACCACTCGGGGAAAAGAACATAAAAGGGCTACATCTCTCCTGCTCCTATAGAGCTATTAGAGAGTTGACCTTTATTAATTTTTAACTACAGTGCTTGAATTGCAAGGCAGGGAAATGCTCCCAGAAATATGCAACACTGTAATGTATTGAACTGTGTTGTCAGTTAGTGCTTATTAATACATTATATGGTATAATATTTTTTTTATCTATTCCACTATTTCTTTTTGTTAGATGTCAAAGTCAACAGGAAATTTCTGCACGTTGGAGGAAGCTATTGATAAATTCTCTGCCGATGGTAAGTCTTTGTTGCTTTCTCTGAAGCTGTTATCTAAAATGTTTATTTGTGAATAAGAATATTTTGAATTACACTCAAGAATTTTAGCGCTATTTTACATTTTTCTGCATTTATCATCACTCTTTTCTAACTTTATTTAGAAAATGTAAAAAATAGTGACTTTTTAAATGTTATTGATATTAGATTATATTTAAATATATTTTCCTCCCAAGGCGAGGTGTAAAAGATCTCTTGTTACAATTGATCCTCTGGTAAGTTAGGTGTTTCTTGTAAATGAAAGTGGCTCAATTCAGGTTGCTAGGGAGACTTGATTATTAGATATATCCACAAGAGAAAAAAAATATGCTCAAATGTTTATGGCCCAGTTACTAGGGAAGAGATAATTTTGTCTGAGTATGTCTCCCACGTTTCTTAGGTAACCAGGGTAAATAAAGCGCTTGCGGTTCAGACTTGTTTTCAATTCAAATTTGAACAAAAATACTACATAACAAACTGTTTTTATTTGCTTTGTATGTCAATAAATCTAAAAATTCTGACTTTTGTTTACTGTATTCACCTTGGTTTTCTCACACTTGTAGTTCTGAGATCTTAAATAAATGTAAGCTTTTATTCCTGGTTTGTGTTGATGGTTTGCTAGGCCTCGTTATTCTTAGTTTTGTATTGATTGTCTGCCAGGCATGCGTCTGTCCCTGGCAGATGCAAGGCTTTTATTCCCGGTTTGTGTTGGTGGTTTGCCAGGCATGGTTATTCTTAGTTTTGAATTGATTGTCTGCCAGGCATGTGTCTGTCCCTGGCAGATGCAAGGCTTTTATTCCTGGTTTGTGTTGATGGTTTGCCAGGCATGGTTATTTTTAGTTTTGTGTTGATTGTCTGCCAGGCATGCGTCTGTCCCTGGCCGATGCAGGCGATCATGTGGAGGATGCCAACTTTGTGGAGAAGATGGCCGATGCTGGTCTTTTGAGACTTTACTCCCTTCTGGAGTGGGTGAGAGAGATGCTGGCAGTTAAGGACCGGCTGAGGCGGGGAGACTACACCTTCAACGATAAGGTGTTTGCTAGGTGAGTGAAAAGCGAGTGTTGATTTGACTTGATATGATGCATGTCCTGCGGCTGATTCCCCTAGACTCCGTAGGGTTAGGAATATTGATTGATTGAGTCCCAAGGTACCAAACGACTTCCTAGATTTGAACCCACTTTACTACGCAATGCTATTGTTTTTAAGAGTTCTATGCAGTTTAAAATTGTTCAAAGGCCATCATGTTATATATATTAATGGATTAAAGGACTTTTGTTCCGTAATTATGCCTAGTCCTTAGATCTAAATTGGTGGTAGCGGCTCTCGGGGACTCTACTATTGAGAGTCGAGCTGCTGTGAGCAGCTCTTGGGACACAATCAGTTAAAGCATTTCTTTTGTCATTTGCAATGTTGTTTACGTGTAAGTCTCGCAGCCAATCAGAACGGGTCGTATGTCAGAATTGTAAAATTGATTAAATACCCCTTAGGAGTAGGATCATTCATCTTTTTCTCTAGATTTTGAGTCAAAAGAACTTCTGATATGTTCTCACAAAACTTTGACAATATGCAGCAGTTTTCAACTTTGAAACCTCAGAAAAATGCGTTGTTTAAAATATAAAACCCTCCTAATATGAAGATATTCATTTGCACTAGTTGCAGGACAAAGTGTCCTGAATTTTAAATGTAGCAAAAGAATCCTTCCTTAATCATCGTTATCTGGTGTAATATTTTACAAATAATTTTTTACTGTCCTGTTATCCTTGAATTCAATCAAAGAATTTTGTTTTGTCTTACATTTTCAATATTTATGTTACTGACTTCTTCAATCTCCACATTATATAGTTTTCATCTTGAAGAAAAGTATTGCTGTAAAAGAATCTGTTTATAATGATTAAAGAAGACCTTGTCTAATATGTCTTTGGCTGAGTTTTACAAGCTTTTATTTGTTTGCTTAGTGGTGACATGTTATAAGCTATGTTTCTCTAAGTGGCAAGGCGGTGGGTGCCAAAGCATCTATAAGTCGAAGGTTCGAATCATACTAAAGGCAGACATTTCGGGCATTTCCACTAAAAAGCCTACTTCTCTCCACTGCTAATTTCATACCTTTACAAATATTTCAATTATTTGTTTGCATGCAGTTTTTGTGTCTTTTTTGTTGATACATTTTTGTATACTTTAGGAATACATTTTTTGTTTGTTATTCCAGTGAGATTAACAAGGCAGTGGAAGAGACCAAAGTTCACTATGAGAATTATCTGTTTAAGGCTGCTCTGCGTACTGGCTTCTTTGAGTTCCAGGTAAGAAAGATTTATCAGACAAATTTTCTTGACTGTATTCTGTTGTTTAAGCATAGTTATTATGATTTGTGATATTTCTATAAAACAGCCCTCATGATTTGTCTTCCCTAAAACAGTTCTAGTAACTTCCTAAAAAATTAAGGAATATCACATTTTGTGAGGAGATATTCGGTATATTTCTTCTATTTTTGTGTTTGAATTTCCATGTTTTCAATTTTCCCACTTCAATTGACCTTTAATCTAGACATGTCTTTTCTACTTTTTATTTCTTTTATTCTTTTTGTATGTTTACACTTGTAGGCAAAGAGAGACAAGTACCGCGAGTTTGAACTGCAGGGCATGCACCATGACCTGGTGTTTCGGTTCATCGAGATGCAGGTTCTCCTGATGGTTCCGATCTGTCCTCACATGGCCGAGTACATCTGGGGCCTGCTGGGAAAGGTTTGTTGTACATTTCAACTTTTGTGGTCGAGGGTCATTTCTTTCCCTGTTCTGTTTTTCTTTTTAGCTAAGTCTGTTTTAAGAAGTACAGTTTTTGTTTGATAATTGTTGCTGTTGGGGCCTAAAATTTGATTTATGGGTCTACGGTCGTGTAAACTAGTTTTGGCTTTAAAAAAATGCACATTTATCAAGATTATGGAGTTAAGGTTTTAAAAAAGGATATCTCTAATGGTTGCTTAAGCAACCAGAAAATATTGCAGTTATGAAGTATCATTGATTTTGTCTTGCCTCAACCTTTTCAAATTGCAATTGTCATCTTTCTCTTTAACCCACACACCAAACAATTCTTTGTTTGAAAGATTAGAAAAAAACCACCTGTTTTAGGTCATATATTTTTCTTGTGTCATGTTGCACCCTTAATATTATCTTTTGTTACCAAGTGGCAGAATAGTGGCTGAGAATTTCTTATGTTTTTGTTTTCCCTGATTACACAGAAGGAGAGTGTGATGTGGGCTCTATGGCCCGAGGCAGGCGAGGTCGACCTGACACTGATCCAGGCCTCACAGTACGTCGCTGACAGCGCACACGAGTTCCGACTAAGGAAGAAAACTCTGCTGAATCAAGGAAAGGGAGGGAAGGTTGGTAACTCTTTAACTTAGTTAGATTTATGTTCTCTTCAAGAGTCTAGAAAGGTGAGAGACGTAAGATTGTCAATGCTATCTGAATCATGAGGAGGGAGGCCTAAATCTCTGACTGGCACAGTCTGTTGTCAGTTTATTTGTAAAAAGCACTCAATTTGGTTAGATCAGATAAGAATTAATTTGACTTTCTGTTGTGGAAATTTTCACAGAAGAATAAAGTATCAAATGTGTTTCAGTAAGTTCTTTTACAAAAAAAAATCAAAGAAAGATCATTTATACCTTACAGTGAAATCCTGTCTAGATAAACCTCTCTGGGCCCAAATAAAAAGTTTATTTTATCCAAAGTTTATATTAAACAGTGAAATCATAAAGGAAAAAAAGGAAAATGACCAACAATCTAGTTTATCTTAAGTAAAAGTTTATCTTAAACAGGGTTTATCGTAAGCGGACTTCACTCTACTTCATTCTTAAAATTAATATTTTACTAGTTTTTTTCTTAGTACAGATTAGGCCTTAAAGTTTCTTGTCATGTAATTATAAATACCAAGAAAAATGTTCCCAAAGGTTTTAGAATATCTTAAAGGAGCTCCCCTGACCTTTTTAGCAGGGTTTTCACTTTTCTTTGCATAGATTATAACAGGTTGAAAAATACTTCAGGCTGAGAGGCTCCAGCCTCATAGAATTTTACGTTGTCATCCTCACACGTCTTTCTATATTATGTCTGTTTTCATGCAAAGGTTTATAATTTTCCAGCCTATTTCGGAGAAAAGAGGTTTTTTTTTTCACTCATGATGTTGTGTATTATATCCTCAGAAACTGACAAGTATACCGACCCACGCCACCATCTGGGTGGCCAAGACTTACCCCCCCTGGCAGAATCTGGTCCTGACCACATTGCATAAACTCTACCAGGTGAGGGAAGAAGCTGTTGGGTGGTTCTCTTCAAACTTCAAGGACTGGAGAGCTGTGTTTATAAACTTAGTACAGAGTCTGCAAGTTTATCTAAGCAGTCTTAATTTAAGATGCTTTGCTTGTGGACAGAAGAACCGTGGTTATAGACATGACATGGCACAATAGATCAAAGATTTTTTTTTTATCTAGTCTAAACCAGCCCAAAGCCCCCTTTTAAAATTTCAAAATTTGGAAATCTAAGTATCAGATTGCTAATCCTTCTGTGCCTTTTTTTAATGATTTTGTCTGTGTTTCCTGTTCATTCAGGCCAACAACAACAGTTTTCCAGACAACAAGGTCATAGCTCAGGAGTTCAAGGACAAACCAGAACTGAAGAAATACATGAAAAAGTTGATGCCGTTTGTCCAAGTGGTCAAGGTAAAAATATGGTACCAAACTGTTTCAAAAATGTAAAATGGAAAGTTTGTTGAGTGAAAAGGGAAACCAGTGAATTCCATTTCCTATGGTGATATGGCATATTTTTTCAACTGATTATGTATATTTTGGACTTATGGAAATACATTCAGAAACTTATGTTTAAAGATCATTTGAGTGAGGGAAATACATGTATATCAAAAAAGTTTTATGTGCTATGCATGAAATTGTTTCATGTCTTGAATATTAAAACAAATTTTAGAAGAAAGAGGCCTTGATTTTCTATTATTATTTTCTTTGATTTTGAAAGAAATGATCAGAAACAAGTTGCTTTAACCGCTTCACTTCTTAGCTATAATTTCAGTGTAGATTTATATGAGAAAGCAAAACTTAAACCACCTATAGATCTATGTTGTTTTGTTATCTTGAAAATTATTAGAATGTGCCAAATATGAAAGTTACCAAAAGCTATCCTCCACCTCCCTCATCCAGGAGAACGTCGAGAAGCTAGGTCTCAAAGCGCTGGCCCTGACGTCCGAGATTGACGAGGTGGGCGTCCTCAACACCTACTCTGTCTATCTAGCCAGCACACTGGAGGTGAGCACCATTTTAGTGTATACATGTATTGAGATCTAAGGCAGGGGTGCCATTTTTTTCATTTATTTTCCTTTTTTTTTTTTAAACCTGATAAACCAAATGATCACAGAAGTTTTAGCAGGACTAATTCCATGAACAATGACAATTCAGTTCCCCTGTATGACATATTTTTCATAAGTTTATTTACAGGAGGACATAGCGCCATAGTTTTGATATAATTTCAGAAAACTTGAGTAGCATCTCTGCTATGAAGAAAAAGAATTAACAGCCAGGTCTCTGCTAAGTCTTAAAAACCCTCATAGCTTCTACTTTTAGTTATCTCCCATGCTTTTCACATGTTTCTGGCAAGATGTGCGATGAAAATGCACATATTATCCAAAACTTAGATCTAGAATGAAATTAAAAACTAGTCAAGAACATATCTTGTCATCATTTATATGACACTGTTGAAACAGCCTTGTCTCTGCCACTATAGATGCGATTACTTTTTATTCACAACTCAGTTTTGAGTCCTCTTCAAGTCACTGGTTGCTGTGGTAGAATTTTTCAGGTTGGGAGAATCAGTCAAAGGACACAATAGCCTTCATGGAATAAAAGATCTAGTTTCTAGAGGTTTCTTCTGTGTTGACTTAGCCAGTGCATATTTTCATGCAATGCTATTTTTTGTGACAATAGTTCATTTACTTAGGTCTTGGAAAAAAATGATAAATTGAAAGCAAATGTCTTGCAACCAATGCAAGGAGTTGGATGTCGCTTTTTTTTTTTACATTATAAGGCATGCATTTTTCTCAGCATCCAATGTTAAAATTTGCATGAAATCATCAAAACTATGTAAAATAGTATTAAAACTGCTTTTGATTTTGAAAACTTGTTTCTTGAAAAAAAGATAAATGTTTTTATTATTATTGTTATTATCATTTTTATTTAAAAAAAAGGTATAGATCTATTTGAAATGGTGGAGAGAGATATATTTTGTGAGAGTGACAAATTTTAGATACTAATCTCTCATTCTCTTTTGTATTTCAGCTGGAGGATGTGACGGTGAAGACGGCCGATGATGCTGATGATAAAGTCAAGGAAGATTGCTGTCCTGGCAAACCTTTCATCACTTTCTATACTGAGGTGAGTTTATAGAAGTACCAGGCCAGCATGGTTTTCTGTTGTGAATTCTTTAGAGAGACAAGAAAGTATTGAACACAGAACTGGGATTAACTTAAAATCATTAAGATAATCCTTAAGATAATCGTCAGGTTGTTCACCCCTTACTCAACTCAACTCAGCTGTCCCCTGGCGGTTGCCTTTAGGGCACTACAGATGACCTGTCAACGAGTGCTTTTCATCCCTTCCTTTCTGCTGCCTATTTGACCGCCTCGCTCATCTTCAATCCTGTCCATTCTGTGATGTTGTCTTCCCATCTCTTCTTCTGACTTCCTCTTTCTTTCTTCCTCTAACAGTTCCCTGGAGTACCGTCTTAGCAAACCTCTTTCCTCTTGTTTTGTGGCCGAACCATCTTAGTTTGCGCCTCTTGATAGTGGTGAGAAGATGTTCATATGAACCAATGGCTTGCCTTGATCTGTTTTAACTTTCTCATTAGTCATGCCAAGCAGTCTTCTAAGCATCTACTTTCTGTATCCTGGATCTTCTTTTCTAATTCTGGTGTAAGAGTCCATGTTTCGCAAGCCTACATTAAAACTGAATACACAACAGGACACATGAGTCTTATCTGTGATCTTAACTTGATTGTAAGTAAAACATGAGGGATCGATGCCTTTTGCAAGTCTTGGTAATAAATGTGGCTGTAAGAAATTTTACCAGCTGTCAAACCTTCACAGACCCATTGTTTGTTATGTTTTCTTGACATCCATCGTCCTTTATATTCCTATATTTCAGCCATCTGTGAAGATGAACCTGTTGAATCCTCAATCATTCAAGGGTCTGTTGGAGATGTCCATTTCCATCTATGAGGGAGACACGAGTGCCAAGATAGCAGCTAGGATGACCCGAGCAGAGAGGTCAAAGGTTAAAGGTGAGCTTTTCGCTCGTGTTAGCATCTTCATCAATAAAAATTGCATTTCCATATTCACACGCATCAATGTGGGAATTATATTCACAAATTTAAAGTTTTAGTCAGATCTATGGACCACTGAGGTAACATCTATTGACTGAATAGCTAGGGTTTAGGCTCTGTGACAATTTGAGTCGAGACTTGGTTATCACAATAATACTGACGTAATAAATGTTCATCCTTCAAAATATCTTGAATGTAAAAACAAATTAGATTTAACTCTTAACTGAAAGTCCCTGTGTTAGAACGGTGTTTGCAAACCGAAAAAAGTTGTTGGCAATTGACATGCGATGTAAAGTCAGGACTTTCACTTGTTACATTGAAAAGTTAAAAATGAACTATTTTTTATTCATATTTCATGTAGAAGGAGAAACAATGCAGAGGGCCCTGGGAGAAATAAAAAACAAAAACACATGACATTCAGTTTTCTTTTCTTTGGTGTCAGTTAAACCTAATAATAAATCCACAGACGCATCCAGCGTGAGTCTACTGAGGTATGAAGATCCTGAAGCTGGCTGGCGGAAGATTCCAGATGTTGAGAGGATCATGGACGGGAAGTTGGAGGTTGCAGCTGATCAGGTGTTCCATGTTCATGTCGTGGAGGGCAAAGTGGCTCTCTCTGTCAACAGCAGCAAAGTGGACGTCGGTACCAGGATGCTCTATGTTGTGAAAGATTGATGAGCAAGTGGCTGTAGAAACGACAATTCACCAGCAGCAAACTTTGTGTTGTAACATAGAATTTAAATTATACTGGCACTGGTTCATCTATATCTACTCAAGCAGTTTATAGGAAACTTTTGCCTTATACAGATCCTCAATACTTAATGGTAAGAAACGGTGAGTCCTATGGTAGGCAAGAAATAGCTTTCTGGTCTGAGTCTTTTTTAATGAAAAAGTATGATTTAGAAACAAAAAAACTTAAGGGAATTCAGACTATAAAAAGGATTGTTGATCTTTGGTAATTGTTAAAAAACTTTAAAAAGGTAAGAATAAAGTTAAATGAAACCGACCATTACTTATTCAATTGTTAAGTAAGGAACCAGAAGCACTTGTAAAAGAACAAAGCTTATTTTTTAAAGTATGCTCTGTATTTTCATACTCTCTGTATGAGTTTCCTTGAAAAGCTTAGAGGATGTTAAACTTGTTTTATTTAGTTCTTCAACGATGATCTATTTTATATGTCCCACTGACTATGACTTCAAACGTTTTGTTAGGGCCAATGACACAGCAGCAATGTCAGTTTATTTATTTTTTTGTCTCACATCATCATTAACCATGCGTCTTAATCTTTAAGTAAACTGGATTTCATTTTGAATTAATTTTATCATAATGCTATGTATTCTTGGCCAGAGTTTCATTACTTTTTTTCTTATTTTTTACATGCTTGAAAATGCAGGTGTGAAAAATAAACTGTACTCTGTTGCAAGAATTTATTTTTCAAGCCAAAGTTACTGGGCGGTTCTTCCCTATTACTTTGTCTCATCTATTTTTAGTGTATGACTAAGGGCTTGTTTCCACCAAAACAGAAACGACCCGATCCAAACCGACCCAAACCGATTTTAGTCTGGTCGCTTCCGTTGTGTGTTTCCATCTACGAAACTCCAAACCAGAAACGACCCGATACTAGACCGAGACAAGAGCTACACATGAAATAGAGGAATGGTACGTTGGCTTTCCCACGTGAGTGGCAAAGGTGAAAGGGGACCAGTAGCTAGGCTTAACAAAAATAAAGCTAATTATAAATAAAATTCTAAAATCTTTATTTTTCATTAAAACCTTCTGTTTACGCGATGATTTTGCTAATATTAGGGCGCTGAACACGAATATGACAACACTTTTGCAAAATAACTTTAAAAAACAAATTTTTATTTACCCGTGGCAGGCTTCTGGCTGGTGAGTCACCCAAACGACCCGTCCAAAATAGTGCAAACCGTATTCCAACCGACTCGACATAAGTCGGCTACAGTCGTGTCGTTTTGGTGGAAACACTTTGGTGGACTTCTCTATGATTTCTTACTAACTAGTGGGTGAGCTATTCTCACTGCCGATTTTTGTAGGGTCGGGTCGTTTTCGGTCGGTTTGTTTCTGTTTCAGTGGAAACACGGGCTAAGGCATAGCATCCCTGTATACTGGGATCTCGACTAGTGGAATAACACAACCCTTAGCCCGATAAGCTGGGATGTTGGCTAGAAGGGGTGCAAGTTTTTAGAAGAAAAAATATGGGTGAGAGAATTTTGTATAGACTTACGAAATAACTGTTGTGTTAATAACAGTATTGTGACACAACTACTCTCTATTAACAATTGTGGGTAAAAATTGTCATTTCCCAGTTGATGCTTATACTGTTTAAAAAAAAAGGGGGGGGGGGAGGAATTTTCAATCAATAAAATATTTTTCAGTTCCTCAAACATCCACTTATCTTCTTTGTCATGAATTATACAGACTTTGTAATTATAAAACCATTGTGTTTTATATGTTTTATAAGTTAAATACTGTATGCAAATATCTGGTAACAACATAAGTGGCAAGAATTAGTGAAACAAAATGAGCAAAGTCAAAGACAGAATGAAAGCACAGGGTGCCTTTAGAAAGTTTCATGTACCTTATTTATATCAATCTCTTCATTTTTGTGTCATGAATTGTAATAAAATGAAACGGTGACAGTCATTTTCCGTGTTATTAAACTTTTTTCACCTATTGTCAAGATATTTTCATTGTGATCGCTTTCATCTGTGAATAAAATTTCTTCATCAATTTCACTGATAGTTATTCTGTGTTAGACATTTAATTCAGTTTGTGTTTCTTTGTGTGCTGTCTTTCCAGCAGATGAAGTTATTGATAATGTTAGTGATTATAATCTACAGTCAGATCATGAGAGTGCCTTTGGTTTGCTGTTAGAAGATGTACATTGATCCTGCATCTCAAGTGGAAATGTGTAGCATCTGAAATTGTATATATTCACTTGATAAAGTTGTACTGACTCCATCTTCAGAGGTGCCACTTTTCCGGCAATTGCCGGAATTCCGGCAATGGTATGGGTGCCGTCAATATTCCGTCAAGGTTCAGGTAAACCTTGCTTGTCTGCCGGAAATTAGCGAAAATAATATTGACGGAAGAGAGAAATGGAAAGAAAAAACGGACGAAGAATTAGTCTTCATTCATCATTAGGAGTTAAGTCCCCTCTGTAACTGAAGGAAAATGAGCCACTGAGCATGTGCAAACAAACAATAATATCCGGATTGCCTTACAGACCGTCTACATTGCTAATGCTAGTCATTTAATGACTTAAAGCTCAGGGAATGACGGAATTCTACATCCACATCGATTTTTATGATGTTTTCAATAGAAAACCTTCACAACCAATGGATTTTTTATCTCCACATTTGATAGAATTTTTAGTTCTAGTTCTAATCCAGATTATTAGATTTAGATATAAATCTATCTTCTCATACCAATCCTTCAAAAATGGATTTAATGTTTGTTGAACTAAATGGACGTCAGGTTCTTAAAGAACTTGACAAGAGTGTTCCAAGGCGAAAACTGAAGAAAATGACTATAATATTAATAGCGAATTTCCTTTGGATTACATCCGCATGCTGTCAGGGGCAGGTGTGGCATGTTACATTTCATGATAGAAAAAAAGGCAGTACTGGAAAGGGAAGAATTTCCACACAGTGGTGCAACCCTAGCTAAGACTAAACTTCATAGTAATTAATTTTTAATTTTTTTCTCGAAATAAAGTGTCCTGTGCAGTAAAATGCATTATTTTTTTTCATAATAAACAACACTGACGAAATGAAGAATAATGAGCCTCATAGGAGTAGATCTAATTTGTAACTCAAATAAATAATGACACCCCAGTGAGTAAATTCCACCTTGTTTGTGTTCTTAGAAACAAATTTTGTAAAGATGGGTATCATCCCCTTCATTTTGTCAGTCTTGCCAGGATTGTCCCGAAATTTGTTCCATGTTAAGGCAAAGAACGACCAATAGAAAAACTTGAAGTTGGAAAGGCGTGTAGCGATGGATGGGGTCCAAAGAAAAGTTCAGGCAATTTTGTCTTGCCAAGGTGGCATCTCTGCATCTTGTATAAATCAAATTGTTCAGACATCAAAACAAAGTTGGTCTCTAGTAAGCCAAATCATTAGTATTGGATAAAAATGTATTTACTTGTTATTGAAATTTTAAAAACGACAATTACAGATATAAATTCAGTACAAAATAGAAAACAAAAACTTTAAGAATAAAGAATAAAAAAATGGAACTGATATTTTCCAACCTTCCAAAAGACTGTCACTTTGACTGATACATGTATACATTGTATAATGTTCACAAGAGCTTACAATTACTGTGGTGATAAAGGCTTCTTCAGAACACTACAGGTAGTGCAGTGGATTTCAGTTCCAAAAAACTTTTAGGACAAATTAATCCAATCTACCCTGAAGAACTCTTGCTCAATTTACGCACTATTCTAATTTTTACCCTGCGCACAGTCCCAGCAGTAAAGTTTCATTATGCTGCCTTGACTACCGAGATTTTAACAGTGATGTCTTAGTTGCAACAGACCACATCAGGGTAAAAAGTACAGTTTTTTTTTAGGTTGCAATGGGTTGCAGTAGGGCAATTATGATAAAGAAAGTTTTAACTGTGTTGCTGATAAAATGGCTTAGACCGGTAGAAAAAATAGGCTTAGAAAAGAGCAATCAGTAGTTCCAGTTTCACTTCTAAGTTTGTTAAAAATGAAATACGTATGAAATTAGTTTGTTCTATTAAAGTACGTTCATAAAGGTTAAAGAAGAGAAAGAATGGCGGCTTTATTTCTTTTTCTTGAATGCAAAGTTTAGTTGAGTTGAAGGTTAATGGATACGAAATCCACTGCACGCATTTGACATAGAAGAGGAAGACTAAATACATGGTAAAAAGGAGAAGAGGAAAATACAGTAGTTGCCGAGTTGTACTCATAAGAAGAAATCGGATGTTCTCTTCTGACTTGCACCTTAACCCATGCATTCAACACAAGCCTTTCCAATTTTCTGAGTTTTATGTCCACTTGATTGTCACAGCCATAATGAAAAATATTTGCACATTGTGTATAGTTAGTAAAAATAATTACATGTACAGCTGAACAGCGTTGTTAACAAAAAATAAATCATCTGTAATGAGCGATTCATGGCACCATATATCTCAGAGCAGTCCCATAATAATCAAATGTTGAAATTTTCATAATACAAGACATTTCATTTTTTTCAGCTATCAAACTTTTGAAATCGAATTAAATTATCATACATTCATAAAAATATAATCCACTTATAATATTGAGTTAAAAATAAGGAGAAAAGAAAAAAACTTTACATTCTTAAACTTTCTTTTTCAAAATGAAATTTCCGTTACATGACTCATTAGGAACAATCATATACAATTATGAGACATTACATGTATTATGAAAACCTTTATAACATTGAGAATGGCCAATAACACAAGTCCAAAAATTCTTTTAAATAAATTACTTTCCACGAATAAAAAACTGTACAAAACTAAAACATTCGTTGAGTTGACTAAACTCTATCCACGCAGTGAAGGGGAAATCACCCCCATTTCTCTGTAGTCACAGTTGGCCCTTCTACCTACAGTAAATACTGTTTATAGTGGCTTGGACTTGGAGATTCGGCTGAATGACCTTCACCCTGACAGCCCTATCAGTCCATCATTCTGGTTCCTGCGTTTCACTGGGGAAAGAAAGAAATGTAAAAACTGATAAGAAATGAATTCTTTTAAACCGAAGTTCTGAGAAGTGCAACTATCTTTCGGTGTAAACAACTTAACAAGCTTATCGCTAAGTCAGGGTACTGCTAGTCGTAATTCAGTTTATCTAATTTGTGTCAAATCTTGCTGCCCTTGGTATTTATTTTATGAAATCTCAGCCATGCTTGAATGTTTCTTAAACTCCAATTGAAGGATACTTGTGGTTATGGCTTTACACTGCACAAACTGCAGTAAGCCGTTAAAAACAATACACATTATTATAACATTGAGACTTATAAAGTCAGCCATGATTTCAATATTTTAAAGTATAAAACAAAATGAATTTGTTCTTTGTATGTTTGTTTGATCTTGTAGTTATTATCATTTTTTATTTTATTTTATTTTATTTTATTTTTTTTTTTTTTTGGGGGGGGGGG
>BMAT01009971.1:454632-471454 GCA_019649035.1 Elysia marginata | reverse complement strand
ATCTCTTTTAATTTCTTAGTATAGTTAGGGCAAATGAGAACTCAACTAGTGATTTGCTGTTATAGGCCGGCCCAAAACAAAATTACATAAAAAATAAAGGGAATATGATATCAACTTATGTTGGAGTACTCGGCCTGTCGTCGGGTCTGACGGGCAGACCGGACCTGACGGTTTTTTGCTTTCTTGTTGGATTTTTTTGTTTGTTTGTCTTTTGTTTTTGTTGGGGGGTGGGGGTGGGATTGCCTGTTCTACTTTCGTTCATGGTTAGGCCGACCTAGGCTGCCGTCGTAGAAGCCAAACCCCCGCCATGAGCAGACGTGAACGTCTGTCCCAGGGTTCCGAGGCCGACGTGGTTCTTCCCTTAACCACCGGGAACAAAAAAAAAATTAATGTCAAATTCTAATGAAAGAAACCCGTGATGTTTAAAGTTTTTAAAACAATCGAGAAATTGAGCAGCCTGATCGGGTTGAGGTGTATTTTGTGTGCGCGTATGTGTGTGTGTGTGTGTGTGTTTTCGGGGTGCGTTGTTATATAGAAGGTTACGTCATGCCGAGAAAACTCTCCATCCAAGGGCAACAAATCCCTTACAAGGGATGTCACCCGATCATTCTTTATGTAATCAATTACCCGGTACTCTTTACACATTTTATGCAACGAAACATTTCACTCTGGAGACTCGCTAAAACGAAAAGCATGATTAAGGCAGAAACTTTTGAGTCATAAGCTTTTTCAGCGTTCGTGTTGGCAATTTGGCTCCTAAACATTGACGCGGGAGTTCAATTGGCAGCAGTGAAAGTGCTAACAGGGTGAACGATCTAGCTGACTTACTTATAGGGAATGAGATTGGAGGTTAAACAAGAGTAACGTCCCTTTTCCAGAAGACAACACTCCAAAATACAATAGTGGTTATTGTAATCTAGACCTAGATTGTAGGGTAAGTTTCTTACTTTAATAAACGATTTGACATCCAGAACTTAAAAACTATAGAGCTAAATAAAAAGTTTATCTTCAAAATAAATCTGTGGCATAAATTTTAAAAGATTGTAATATTTATATTCACAAGATAGTGGAGAGACACCAGGAAAGTTCCGCTACTCTTGTTGAAATCTCATTCCCTATAGCCGCTCGCTTGTAGGGTCGTCTGACCGCACAGCTTCGGCTGCTCCTCTTCTTATCTCCGCGATGAAGGTCCTTCATTCGTCTCGGTTCTCTGCAATATCTCGAATTCAATCCAGGTCTTTTTGTGACGCTAAGTCATTTTCTCGCCCGTAACGTGTTTGAGGTCGTTATTTCAAGTAACTGGAAGTGTTGTTATTGGTCTGCCACTTGGTTTTTTATTATTTGCAAGAATACACGGATCTCGTCTTAATATGTGTCCAAACAGTCTCCATCTAGACCCAAGTATATGGAGGGATAAAGGAACTTCTCCACATTTTTTGTTTAAATGAAGGGTTTGATATTTTTGTCGGGTATTGGAATTTTTTTTTTTGGGCCATCATTAAATTTTAAGGCGAGGCCTGTGTCGATCTGGCTGCGATTTAACCTCTCCCTCATAAGAAGCAGTTTTTTGTTTCTATCAATATTCAGTATATAGAAGTATATATAATTGTTTAAACCTTACACAAAGCCATTATGTTCAATCCTGGTTGGGAAGGTCGAGAGTTAAGCCATCGATAAGACTCTTTATACTTATATTCTCGCGCTCAAGGAGTGCCCGACAAAAGGCAGTGAAAGATCTTGTATGTATGTTAGACTGATGCACTGATTCTGTGTGTGTTCAGAATCAGAAGGCAACCTGCGGATTATATCCTGTCTGGGAACCCGTATGAATCGCCCAGAGCATCTTATTGGTTGGGTGCTATACAGAAAAACGCACTTTAACGTATCCTTTTAAATCAACATCTCGCATTCTGTCCAAATGAGTCGTAAGTCGAAAGGCCTGGTTTGGAGACATAGTTTTTTAAAGTTAAGTGGTTGTTTAGAGGTCAAATTTTTTAATTTTAGATATTGACGCTAAAACCATTTCTAAACAGTTTTGACATCTTGTTGATGTGCAGCGTATTGCTACAGTCGTTAAGCATCAAGAAAAGTGATGAGTACGTACATTTAACGATGACGACGACGACGAAGACGACGACGAAGAAGAAGAAGAAGAAGGAGAAGAAGAAGAAGCGGAAGAGGAAGTGGAAGAAGAAGAAGAAGAAGCGGAAGAGGAAGTGGAAGAAGAAGAAGAAGCGGAAGTGGAAGTGGAAGAGGAGGCCTACTGAGTATTTCAAGTGTCAACTTTAGATCTTTAATAAAGTGGACTTGCCTATGCTCATACAGAGTCAAACCGAAACACACACAAAAGTTATGGTGAGAATACGGCCTGGAACTGGAGTGTTAAACCGATACATGTACTATTTTTTTACCTGTCGATGTCAATACAGCGCTAGGTTGCAAGGGAGGCATTTATCACATCTTACTTCAAAGTAATTGGGTGTCAGTTTTTCTATAGAGTCCTACTCAATAGTGGCTTTTTCCTCATAATATTATCATTGTTTAAAAATACGCAAATGTTTGTTGTGGTAACTAGCTATTAGAGTTTAAGCAGTAGTACCGTAGCCTATCGTAATTACTAAGGGTAAGACACCGCAGAAAAAAAACCCACGAAACAAACTAGTTGTAATCCAGAGCGGAAAGATAGTCACAAAAGAACAGCCTGGCTTTGCAAATATACCATTATTGTTTTATGCAAATAATAAGGCGTCACTGTATGTATGTATGTAACAATGTAATTTATGTAAAACTATGCTGATGCTGTCAAAACAAATTTCCTTGAAAAGGGACAAATAAAATTATCTTATCTTACTGTCGGCCTAAGCCGTTGGTTTTTTTATCATTGTTCGGGGCACAAAAAAAATAATGTTAATAGAAAACAAACTACCATTATAAATTGCCTAAGAATACTTTGATGGTGCTTATAATTGTAGAGAAGTGTGAATGCAATCAAGTGCTGCAATAACAAAAAAAACAAAAACAAAAAAAAAAACAAAAAAAAAACACCTGAACTTTGCGAATAAATACACAGTATGTACTGTATTTACACCTAGTCCACCAGTCAAACCCTTGAACTATTCAGGGAGTATTAACATGGTTGTTTTTTAACAATTCCTGTCATTATAATGAGTATCACTATCATTAAGGATGGTGGTGGTGATGATGATGATGATGATGATGATGATGATGATGATGATGATGATGATAATGATGATGATGATGATGACAATGATGATGATGATGATGATGACAATAGTAATAAATACAAATTTTTCATTTTTACATTATTAACCTTGCGTTGTGGGGCTTTTTGGCAAGTTTAGGATACATAAGGCCCCTAAATTAGTTTTTTGCTTAAAATTTTATTGTTTTCTTATTTACATACCCTTTATCGGCCTACAAATACCATAGACAAAAACGTTAAAGCCATTCAAGCAATTTTACTTGAACGTCGAAATGCGTTCATGAAATGACGCGTTGTGCTGGGGCTGATGAGAAAAATATTGTATGCGATGAAAGAATATAATGCGAAAGGCGCAAGGCGCAAAGGAGACAGAGGGAAAAAAAAAGGGGGGGGGGGCAGTCTCATTGGGAAATGTTGACTATGGTAAAAAAGCAAGATGGTTACATGTATTTGTAAGTGAGCGAAGCTTTTCCGTTCTACTGATTGATTGAAGGATATTTTTATAAGCCCAATTCCACTTCAAAGGTGCTCTCCGGGCTTGGGTCCCAATGACAATGTACGGGCTGCCACCCAGAGACTAGCGGGGATACCATACCATGACTTAGCCTCAGCCGGTCACATTATACTCTTCCGTTTTACAACAACGTTGTGCTGTTTCCAAAGGCAACGGACTGAAACATAAACAAAACCCTTGTGTCAAATAAATACGTTAGTCCTCTTTCAAAACAGCAATCCAAGAAACTCTTCCTAATTAAATAAAGGTATATGTCGTAAGCATTCAGATTTACGTTTAATTCATGTTTCAATAACACAATCGTTTATGGCTTTTAGTCGGCCTATATTGAAAACGAAACTGGCCCAAACACGGATCATCGGAACACCCGAAACATAACGCCAACAGAGTTTGATTGAATTTTTTTCCCCAATTTTGAACATTTTATTTTTCTTAACGGGAATAAAATGTTTGTTTAATTCTTTAACATTTTGGATAGACCTCGAACAGATTACCTTCGGGTCTCTTCAATTAAAAAAAATAAAGATGTAGGTAGACTTAATGTCTATTGTCTTGGGTTGATGTTGACAACAATCTTAACATGAAAGCACGAACTGACGAAATTCGCAAAAAGGTTAACCAAAGGCTATAGTTCTCATGTGAACTTAATTCTTTAAATGTCAAGCTTGAAATACATATATGTTCTTTATAAGGCCACCACCCAAAGCATCATTACCTCTGGGTGATCAGATGTAATCGTTGGGGATGATCTATAATGAGCACAGACAAAAAGAGAATCAACCGTCTTCTTATGAAAAAAAACTGTAAAAATATTTAAAAAGAAAACTGCCGACCTTAAACTTTCTTTATGAAGAACATGCTGTAAATAAATTGAACAGGAGTCGCAGTAGAGCTGTGTGGATAAGCAAGTCAATTTTTTTTAAAGTAAGGTATATATTTTAGCTCTAAAAATATTGACAAGTTTATTATCAAGTTTTGTCAATATTTTTAGAGCTTAAATATATATCTTACTTTTAAAAAAATTGACTTGCTTATGCTGTAAATAAAGTTTTAAAATATCTTAAAAGATCTAACCCGCAATTTACATACTGTACTAAGTTCCTCATACCATCTCACAGTGGAAAAATTCTACAACCTGTAAGAAAAACAGAGAGATCGGAAATCATTCGCTTTCTGATCACCTGCGTAAATGAGAAGATGTAGGTCCCATAGATAAGCCTTTAAATGTTAAACAAAAAAGCTCAATGCATTCGTTTTCACTATGCTTCATTTACTTTTCTTGTCTACTGTTCTCTCATTTTCTATACTTTTCTTTGTCTTGAAAAAAGAAAGTAATGTCTAATAATTAGAAGTGTAATGTACAATATAAATGTATTTATGTGAATACACGTGTATCCGAAAACATGACACAACAATTTTCTCACTGGAATAAATCAAGAAATATCTTATCAAGACTTCTATACAAGAGAAGCAAATACCGCTGACTTTGAGATCAAATTGCCCTTTTTATCTCTCACAAAGTACATGAGCATAACTTAGCTCTCTAAGTTTCAAACCTGGGTTTTGATTTAACGTCATACATGTACTTCCAAAGGGTCTCAAATTTTTATTACTGAGCAAAGTTTGGGTCAAGATTTGTACTGAAGTTGAAATGTGGGAACATGATTTGAGATGTGTGAGAAATGTAAAGTCTTGTTGTAACCAAGGTAAAAAGTCTTGGACTCCTACTCCTAGTTTCATAGTGAACAGTCAAAAACTACTTTTTCGGAGAAATAAAACAAGGCAATGATTACCTGTCTTTATTTTACTCAAACTAAATCCAGCGTGACTGTTTACATTTAAGCAAAATTTTCTTAAAATTTTGTGCAAACCCATTTTCTTGAAACAGAGTATATTATAACTGTAAGTGAAACACACATGGTACACTTTGGTTTTTCTAGCATATTATGTTGAAATCACCTCAAGTGTAAAACAAGCTCGGATCAACATATCATCAATAGTCACAAAATTGAAGGTATGATCCACTGCTAATTTCACACCTTCAGCCTCTCACCAGTTTTCAGCCATGGCTGTTGGTGCAGTGGTTACCTCCCCTATTTATTCTAATTTCTAAAAATTTTGACATATCATGGACTGTTCAACTGATTGTTGCCTCGAAATTTTCGAGAGAGAAATTAGAAAGAAAACAAGCTTGTTTTGGGAATGAGTTTTTATTTTTTCTTGTATAAGTATATAAATAAGTATTTGAAAAATAGCCACACCGCTCAATTCGAGGTACATAATATGTAGTGAGTATTGATCAGCAAATTAACACATGCCCACGTACAAAATACGCACCTTTCAGTATCTTAACACATATTGGACATTGTCCATTATTACAATTATAGAGAAAAAACTATAGAAAAAATGCAATGAATAAAAGACATTGTTCGTAGGCGTAAATGCTTCGTACATGGTCGATTTCTCATCACCATAGTAATGACTTTGTACACTACACTAGGACACCAACCCATATTATTCAAACAGGCAGGAGAAAAGTGGACAAAAAAGATACAGCATTTGTATGTTCTGTACTTTGAAATCTTGGATATGAAGAAAGATAATGGTATAGCTTCAGTTCTGAGTATCTCACTAGAAAAACAGCAATACGAAGGATAAAAGGCTAGAGAGACTGAAGAAAGGACAAGAGTAAAGATAAACAGACAGGTGGATATAATAATTATACATGTAATTATAAAGAGGTTCTTTACTGTAAGTGTAAATTGACTTTCATTTCCTCATCTTGCCACACAAGTGTTTCAAGTGCGGTAGATGTATTAATATACAGATAGACAGAGAGGAATGAAGGAAGATAGGGTGGTGAGGAGAAAGAGAAAACAAGACACCAATAGATAATAGAGAGACAGAACGGCCCTGATCAATAATCTGAGTATAAATTCATGAATATCAGATAAAAACTTTAAAACTACATGTAAATACATCCTGCATGTAAAAAATACATGCCGCTCAAAATTTACAATGCATTACATGAATATATTCAAACCACAAGACATAATAAAGAGAGATGGAAAAAAAATGGGGACACAGCGTTGTATTGAAAGTGGTGTATTTTGAAGACATATTTGAAAAGGCAGTCTGTAAATAGATCTGAGGCAGCGCAAATAATAATTGAGGAAGGGGTGAGAGAAAGTAGAGAGAGAGATAGCGAGAGACACAGACAGAGCGAAACAAACAGCAGTTGCATAGTATTAGGGTAAACAATACATTGCCAAGCCTCTACCCTTTTGGCCTAACTGTTCGAATCGGCTGCAATGCCTGCTATCATGCTTTAGAGAATTAAAATCGGCCAGCGCTGTACTGACACTAATTGAGGAAAGTTCTGCTGTCCAATCTGTGTTCTCTTGAGATTGAGATAGTTTTAACTAATTTTCTCAAAACAGGCAAAAATAACTTAGGCCAAAAAAGGTAGAGGCTTCACAACATTCAGGATGTTCTAATGTTGAAGTACTGGCCACATAAAACAATGATTACTTAATATTGGCCTCGTTACAGTCAGCGCTGACAAAGGTCGGTGCAGAACTTCAGCACACATAAGAAAAGAACAATATAAGATAAAGAGGGTTTCAATCACAATAAATCACTCCATTATTGTGTAGATGATTGAAGGTTTCGCTTCAGGCATGAGCTTTTCTGCTGACCTCGAGCAACTCCAGATATCTATAATTTTCAATTTGAAACAGCAAGAAAAAAACTTGTACAAGAAACTAAAAAACCCTGAAAGCCACAAGGCATGACTGAGAAGATTTTAGCAAGCTACAAATAAGACAGACCTAGAAGCTCAATGGGAACACAAGGCTCCCTTGGCTTTACTGGAACCGTAATCTACTGGAAAACAGTCCAATATATCTAGCTTTAGGACAAAACCAGTCAAGTTGGGCTGATCATCAAATTTGACTATCAAAGGGCAGAGTATATTAGAATTAATTATTCTCAGCATAATATTGAATGCTTGTTAGATATCAGAAAGGGATGCCAATTGATTTAAAAAAAAAACAACTTAAATCAGCTAAGCATTGTATCCTGTATTTAAAAAATGGCAGACCCGCAGAGAAACTTTGTGTAATAAACATAAAATACTGAAAAACCTGAAATTTGGCATCCTTGATAAAATATTGAATAATGGTTGGAGATGAAATATTGAAGTAGAATACTTGTCCACAGGATATAAGTTGGTTGGTAATTTTTCTTTATGGTTTGCACCCAAAATATCACACACACACACAAAAGATAAAAATAAAGTCTGTTTAAAAATTCATTATAGTATTGTGTAAGCTCAATAATTCCATTCAAACTTGGCAAGAGAGAAATAGAGATCATATGCATGCTGAGACTAATTTGTAACAATTTTTCAATGTCTTTTTTTTTACAGGAAGTTACGAACCACCACACACATGGAGTATTAAGATAGCAACAACCGCAAACTTCAATACTGTTCATTCCTGTTTACCCACAGAGGTTATCAATAGGCCACGGCAGTAGAATCAACATCATTACACACATCAGATAGAAATAAATGAAAGGGAAAAAAAAGGCAAAATCCCTACAGTTGAGGGCAAATAAATCAAACACCTGTTTGGTTCCACCCTACAGTCAAGTGAAAATGATTCAAACACTTGTCTAATTCCACCCTACAGTCAAGTGAAAATGATACAAACACTTGTTTGGTTCCACCCTACAGTCAAGTGAAAATGATACAAACACTTGTTTGATTCCACCCTACAGTCAAGTGAAAATGATACAAACACTTGTTTGATTCCACCCTACAGTCAAGTGAAAATGATTCAAGCATTTGTCTAATTCCACCCTACAGTCCAGTACAAAGAATTTAAAAACTTGTTTGATTCCAGTTCCATGTTCCTCTTTTGCAATATATACCAATAGATCAACTTTAAATTTTGTGAATCTTCATTTCACCCTTCATAAACCACAGATTACCTTCAAAACTTTGGAAAAGAAGTTTTTTTGTACTAAGATCTGACCTTTTCTGATGATGTGTAGCATAGTGGTCTAGTGTTAGACGCTTGGCTCTTGGATCAGGAGGTACAGGGTTCAAGCCCTGGTTTGACTAGTCAGCATTTAGTCATTAAGCAAGACTGCTTACACACACTTCTCAATCAGGCTATAAATGAGTACCCGGTTATGGGCAGTGGAATATCTTGTTATATGCCGCATTGACGTGCTATTACTGCTGTCGCCTGTGAGTTCAAAAGGTAATTTAGTTGCTAATTGCCATCACTTGAAATATTTCAGCAGATAGGGCGTTTTATAAAGAACTGTCTTTATTTTTACTTTTGTCTTACTCTTTCAATTTCCTGGATTCCTGAAGCACCTATACAGGGCAAGAGGTTTCAAGGAAGACACGACCTTGTTGAAGACAAAAAAAGCTCGTTTTCAACGCATGACAAGGTTTCGTAGCCAACCTGCCACAAACCTGAATAGGAAATTTGTGTAATTGATATTAAAAAAAAAACCTGTATTCAGAAACTGTATGACCATGTATTGGCACTAAAAAAATTATGGTCTTTATAAAGGTTACAGCACCAGCAATAAAATTTACAAGAACAGCCATCGTGATGAAAATTGTTTTGAAAAAAAGTAGCAAAAAGTGTACAGTGGGTCACAATACTACCATGACCCTCACTCATGTAAAACAGTTCAGTACAAAAACACAACTTTCAACCTATTAAGAAAGAAAAAAAACCTAAGAATTTAACTCACTGAAGTTTTGCCCATTGAGTTAGATGCCAAGCAGTCAAAAAAAAACCATAAGCATTTTGTAGTAATAACAATCAGAAAATCTGTATTCTTTTTCTTGTATATTTTGGCCAAAAAATTTCTGTATTATATTGAATTAATCCGTATGAATGGTAGGTCTGGAATAGATATACCAAAAATTTCACAAATCATTGTGGTTGCCACCTTAGAAAGCGAGGATAATGTAATCCGTGTATGTGTCTGTCTGATCCAGAACAACAACAAAAAAAAATAAAAGTAAAAAAACCCACAAAAAACTAGTCAATTTACTCCACACTTTAAATAACCACTGCAGCAGCCTTTGTATATATTCTAAAAGCATGCAAATTGTGTATTTAAAAAAAAATTAGCCTTGTATAAAACTGCACATTTTCATTCTTGTTGAATCTTGGGTTTTTTGTTTTGTTTTCAAAAGTGAACAAGTTGTGTGACACAACACAAATGTTGTAACTGTAAGGGCAAGCTGGCTTCCTTCCATTCTGACTCAGTGTTTACAAATCAGGTAGCATATTTGTATACAAATGGCAAAATTTAAAATTAATGTTAAAAAAAAAAATCTCATATAAATTCCCTTAAGCTTCCATAATAGATACAATACAAGGTACCGAAACATTTTGATTCTCGTCTTCATCACAGGCGGAGAAATTGGCTGCTATAGTTAACAACACCATATAAAAAAATTCAAGAATTGCATGAAATTAGAATTAAGTTAAAACATTTACAGAGAGCATTAAAACTGCCCCCCATTATATCTGTCAAAGGTACAAAAGGGGGAAAAGCTGCTTTTACATCAGATTATATGCATAATTGCCAAAATCTGTGAAAAAAAATAAGATGTACTTTACAAAATATTACAATCAACAACAACATCATAAAAATGTTTATAAAAAGCTAAATTGGTTCAGGAAAGTAAAAAATATTAAAATGGTTGAAAAAAAATATTATGTATACAAATACTTACATGAATCAAAAGTTTTGGTTTTCATATAAAATCATGCACCAACAAAAATATAAAGGTAATAAAAAAATGTGAACTTACAAAAAAGTTGCATTCAAAATAGTTGAGCATACTGTTTTAGCAGAGAGTAGATTACAAAACATGTCCAGGTTTTGGCACGATAACAACACTTACAAACTACATGTAGGTTTTTTTTGGCCTCCACTTATCACTACTAATTCCACTTCTTATATTTTTAAATGCAGTTTGCAATCCATTTTATTCACTTTGTTTGGGTCATAAATTACTCTCTTCAGTTGGGGAGAAACAAAAATCAACCCCTATCTCTTCATACAGATTTGTCTTTGGCGTATGGTAAGACGTAAAAAGTGAGACCAAGACATTTCAGTAAAACCCATTGCATCAACACATTTCTTTTAAGATCCTCTTGGAAATTTTATAGCCTACCCATTATAAGATAACATTTTTTAAGGCTGCAGTTTTTTCTTGAATTTTTCATAAGAACACCTAATTTTTAAGAATATTTAAAACAAATTTTTCCGAATTTTTTGTTGGCACAAACAAAAGTTCATAAAAATGCAGTGGAAGATTTACCGTTTCCTTAGCAGCGCTTTCCTCATTCATTGTGTCCACAAGTAATTCCTAGTCAACTGCCGACCAGAATACCCACATGATTTCGTCGGTGATCTTTTATACAAAAACATCCTTGAATAAATATTGTATGATGAACGTGTTTCATGTACATTTTTATGCTAGCAGTTTCAACATGGAATGACAACAGAATGGCATTGCATATGAAATCAAATAGGGCAAGAGGAAATTTTCAACACGAACAACTTGACACCTTTACATTGGGGACATTTAGAAAAAAAAAGAAATCAGAATGTTTTACCACGGGGAAAACTTCAAATAAATAAAAAGTTTATGTATGGTTATCTTTCTAGAGTTACTCGCAGTGGTTCACACTCTATAACTCTAATTCCCTGCTAAGAAATCACTCACCATTTGATTTACTAACAAGAAAAACTTAAAAAAAGCTAGAGCTGAGCTTTTACAAATATTACATTCTTATCAGGAATGAATAATATTGTTAAAAAAAAACAGACAGAAAAAGGCAGCAAGATTAAAACAAACAAGACAAACAAAAAAACAACAATTAAAATTCTATATAATTTTGTCATATTATGTTTAGAATAACGATAAAAAGATTACCAGAATTTTCATTTCAGGGAATGCATTTCATAGTTTTGATCTTACACAAGGAGTAAGGATGTTCAGTCCAAACAGTTCTCTTCCAGTTAAGTGAGAGAGCTAAACTGAGCTCAGACTCTGGGATGCCACTCAAACTTTCTGTTCAATTATTAAAAAATACTGGCACTATGTTCTCAACTTAATAAACATAGGAATTCTATAGACAACGTCTGATTTCAGGGCACTGAATTTTCATTGTTCATGGGATCCATCTTGTTCAAAACTTGTGTGTACCTTCAGTTTTCAGGCTTAAAAAAAAAAAAACCCAGTAAAAATGGAAGATAGATGAGAAATGGTATCCCTGCACACTGTAAGCATGTAGCTTCAAACCTGCATACATCATTGCATAGCGCAAATTTTGTGATGCCAAACGAGCTAGGAAACCATGAGAGACTTTCTATTTCGGCCCTCATCACCTGACATGATGCCAACCAGAATTGTCAGACGATTTGACACAAAATAAGTGCCACAGACAGACACAGCTTGCCCAATAAAACAATAATTTGATGAAAAGAAGACCTGAAAAAAATTTTTAACAATAAAACCTGGCACCTGGCATCCCTTGATAATCTTCTCTCTCATCTGGTCCCACTTTTGTCCATACAACACTGAAAATATACCTGGGACTGCTGACATATTAAAATAAAAAAAAACCAAACAAACAAGAAAAATCATCAGCTTTGTACAAGAATCAAAATATGGTCATTTTTTGCCCTTTTTGATATTCCGTTCACTTAATTATTTTTCTTTTTTTTTTCATCCCATGGGGACAAGTATATACAAGGACTTGCACTTTCCTTGATTTTACACCTGCGTCAACGCTACAGGTTATGTCCCCTGGAAATCGACTAAAACCAAGTTGACTGTACAATGCATATGATAGATAAACTATATGAACTGACTAAACATCGACATCATTAATTTTCAACATTCAAAAAAGATGCAAGCAAACTACGAACTGCATTGTAAAAAAAGCCATCAGGAAAAAAAAGGAGAATAACAAATCTTTAAGTGGGGTCTAAAAGACGTATGAACTCTAGGAAAATATTATACAAAGACATATCAAATACAAAAAGTTTGTATCTCGCGCTGCAAGTAACAGACTAGTTGTCTAATTAGGTGGGGCAGTTAAGGTTTCCTGGAATCAAATATCTTGAAACTGAAGGCGTTTCAACAAATTGATAGTAGATTTAGGAGAATAAAAAATTTTCTGCATAAAAGGTAACAATGATTTATCTTTCTAATAACAAAATAGCAATATACAAATTACAGCCATTTCATCTTAAGAAAATTTGCCAGATTTGCATTAACCAGTGCATCATAATACAATTTTTTTTGAAAAAGCTGTAACAATTTGCAATATTCAAGCAAAAAAGTTAAATAAATAAGAAGAAACTTTGTTTAATTGCATATGGCTCAACCATCATCTCTTTGTCTTGACTTATGGAAATACACCAAGATGTTCCTTCATGCCACTTGTAACAATATTGTCTTCCTTCATAATAAGATCTAAGTCCACAAACCACATGTGACATGTGACTGTTATAACCGTCTTCCTTTAGTTATATAAGACCAAGTCTGGCCTGGGCCATCCGATGTCTCAACCTCACTAGCTCAGCAAACATGTCCTTATCTGTAGAAACAAAACCATACATATCTATATAAAAATTTTGTCAGTTACCATGACAACCAAAACAACTTAAGCTCGGCAAACATGTCCTTATCTGTAGAAACAAAACCATAAATATCTATATAAACATCTTGTCAGTTACCACGACAACCAAAACAACACAAGCTCGGCAAACATGTCCTTATCTGTAGAAACAAAACCATAGATATCTATACAAACATCTTGTCAGTTACCATGACAACCAAAACAACACTAGCTCGGCAAACATGTCCTTATCTGAAGAAACAAAACCATAGATATCTATAAAAACATCTTGTCAGTTACCACGACAACCAAAACAACACAAGCTTGGCAAACATGTCCCCATCTGCAGACACACGAACATAGATGAAGTGTCTTGAAAAAAAAAAAAAAAGCATTGAATCCAAAATCAAATGTACATCTGTACAAACCCTGCCTGTAACCAAAATAAAAATAATGGAAAAAAAAAACGAACATTCCACTACAATAATCAAAGGCTAAGCACTAATCTGATGGGCTTTCTATTGTTGCTTCGATAACATTAACTTGGTATTCTGGACTGCTGACAGCTGATATGTAAATATTGTAATCTTGTTTTAGACCATGAGTGCTACATCAAATTTACCGCTGTCTGCTAAGAAAATAGATCTACGCTAAAAGAAAACATATATGTGTAGTAACTAGATCTAAATCTTGAACTGTCGTAAACAGGAAGAAAACTTGGTTTATCAAGCACATACAGCTTTGTACATACATCGTATTGTACGGGTAGAGCAGCAGCAAATATGGCGTACCTAAACAGCGTGGCCACGTATCTGATTCCATGATTTTGATTTTTACTACAAGTAAGAGAGATCTTCCAGACTTTGCAGCCTTGCTAAGCTTGATAATACGTCGCAGTTGTAAAGGGGGAGCACTACTTACCAGCGCATTTCACTAATCCTTGCACAATATAACGGACATAGCAGTAGAAATCACACACAGCTGCGATCTGTAGAGAGACACGAAACAACAGCTTTTTGTTACATACTGTAGTCATACCCCTCCCATTGTAAAAAACAATTACCATGTAGATAGTAGGAATACTTATCTCAAATCCTAAGCATAGTGAAAAAAAAATATGGTGAAAACTTCATATATGCAGTCCAAATCTTTTGGAAATGGACAAAAACTTTGATATGAGAAGATTCGCATTATGCACAAGGAATCCAGAGTGTTTTACACAGAAAATCTTCTGCTCTATTAAAACTAGAGCATGAAACGCTAACCCCCTCTCACCCTTGACCCTTCCAAACACCAGAAAGTAGTAGATCTATAGGCCAAAGACATCTCTATGTATGTTTTAGGAGCTTCCTTAATGGAATGTTTATCATAGGCTTTACATGCTTTAGACAAGTATAACTATTTCAAAAAGTTGAAAATTGCAAACTTGATGAAAAACAGAACTTTTTTATTTACAATATAGAGAGAAAGAGCAATAACTTTACTTTGAAAAGGTGTTTCCCCAATTTAAAATTTCTGATATCCAAGTTTTTTGGAAGGTAGCAAGACAAATGTATACATGAAATAGAAAAATAATCTGTCAACTTTATAATTTACACAATAGAGAACTTACGTTTTTTTTAAATCTTTAAGTAAAGATAATCTCAGAAAAAGTGTATTATTTTAAATATGAAAAAAAAATTTAGTTGTGTAATTACAGTAATCCAACATTACATACATATTTACAAGGATCGGGAGGGCAAGACAAGGTCTTGAGTGTACTAAAAAATAGAAACGTTCTAAATGTTACAGAGATTTGAAATTCCTATGCATTGTCTAGTCTTCTATTATATACCTTTAATCTATTCAATGGATGTTTTGTGTTGTTATACCTTGTGTCTTTATGTATCTGTTTAGCCAATCTTGGAACACTTTTAAATTAAAAAAACAACAAAAACTCACAGCTTGTGACTTTTTCAACATACATGTAGACAAGAGAAAGAGAGAGAGAGAGAGACAGAGAAATAAAAAGAGAGAGGTAGAGAAAGAAAGAGAAAGAGAGAAAGAGAGAGAGAGAGAGAGAGAGAGAGAGAGAGAGAAAGAGAAAGAGAGAGAAAGAGAAAGAGAGAGAGAGAGAAAGAGAGTTATAGAGATTGAGCATACTCACCCTGTTGCGGGACATTTGAGATATAGAGTACCATTGATTATCTCCCTCAAACTTTATCTTGTAGTTACACAGCTTGTGGGTTTCTGAAAGACAGCATTTCCTGGGAGAAAAGTATAGAACTTGACAATGAATAAAAGATTTTATTACATTGTGTTTGCATTTCAATGATCAAGTAGCTTCTAAATACGTCTCTTTTCAATCGAATCAATGTTATTTTCAAAGTTCATTGGAATCAGTATGTATGTATGTATCTAAATTCTAAAATAATAATTCTTGTCCATATCATCTGCTTTAAGTTTCTTGGTAGCAACCAAAAAACCACCCACCGAAAAAACTGCTGTATCATATCAACAAATCCTGCCTATCAGAAAAAAAAAATACAGGGATCATTTCTCGCCAACATACCATTTTCAAAACACCATCATGTGGCTTTATAAGGTAAGGTTTATCAGAATTAATTTTTCCATTAAAAATTTCTTCAGAGAAAAAAAACCTTCAACTTTTCAGTTCAGACAAGTCCTGTACCTGGGATACGACTGGTCTCCTGGAATGGGTTCTATACTGAGAGTGTTCTCCCTTACACTCTGCTGCAGCTTGTCCGCAAGCTGAGAAGGATAAGACAAGATAGCATATAAGTTTGTTACATAGTTGGAAAGATTTGTTTTCACAGTATCAGAAAACAAAACAACCACATATTTTTAGAACACAATAATACATTTGACACATATTATATATACTTAATTGAGCGCATTGTAAATTATTATAACAGAATTTTGAATATTAAAACAAACATTAGTTTGTCTCGAGAAGCTTATCCAACTACCAATGATCAACTTGTATCCTTTTTTTTCTAATTTTTGTACATGCACCTTTTGTCTTTCTTCTGTTTGTTGGAATTGTTAAGGGAGTATGTTTTGTACAAAATTTTCATTATGTCAGCATTGTTTGTTTGGGTAGACATACTGCTGTAAAGAGCTTGGAGCCTACATGTAGGAAGAGGCGCTAGAAAATAACTTCATTATTATTGTTATTATTATTATTAATTATTCTTAATAACAAAATCTGCTGACACATGAGTTATGTTTGTATTTTCAACATTTGTTCTTTTGAAGTGATAAACGTCCTCTGAGTTTTTAAGACAGTTTTACTGAGTCCTCGCATCCATGGAGCATTTGTCTACTTATATACAAAACATGTGCTAATGTCTTCTAAGCTTTTTAAGACAGTTTTACTGAGTCCTCGCATCCATGGAGCATTTGTCT
>BMAT01009971.1:383397-398449 GCA_019649035.1 Elysia marginata | reverse complement strand
TCATCATTATACTCACCACCACCACCGCCGTCACAACCACTACCATCATTATTATTCCCATCATCATCATGGTCAGTATCATAAAGACCATCATCATAATCATCATAAACATCATCATCATCACTTTCACATTTTAATCATCATTGTCATTACCATTATCTTTTTTTGTATGATCCACAAAAAAACTACAACAAAAACAAAACACATTTTTTACTACCACCCTCGTGATTAGCCGCTGCATAACCACCACCAGCACCAGCAGAAAAAAACCAACAATAACAAAACCATCATCATTATCAACAACAATAAATACAACAAGCAGATCACACACACACAAAACCTTTTACAACTATCAAAATCATCAATTCATCAAAACAAAATAGTTATGCATATTTCGCAAAAAAGAAGAGGCAAAAGACTTACTAAGTAGGTGTTCAGCGCATTGATATAATTATACAATCATAAAAAGCAGAAGAAAAAAAACTTGCATGGAAAAAAGAAATAAACAAACGAAACACCTGAGGGTTTTATAATTGCACCTTGCTTGCTTTATTGTCCAGAGGAATTGGTTGTTGGGACACCTGGAGGCCGAACAGGAAACCAGAGATAAACATAGCTTAGTCATTATTATATATGTATAGAGAGAGATAAGGAAGATAGAGAGATAGAGAGACGTAGAGAAATGGAGAGAGAGGAGGAGGAGACAAGAAGAAAGATAAAAAAAAGAAGAAATATGGAGAGCTAGATAGAGAGAGAGAGGCAGAGATTGATAGGTAGATAGATAGATAGATAGAGAGGAAGAGAAAGTGTGAGACAGAGATAGGGAGAGGGAGAGAGAGGGGTAGAGAGAGAGAGAGAAATAGAAAGTATCCATGAAAACAAGAAAATTTTGGCTTGAAATAGTCGATTCACAACAAAGTATAATCAAATATTTTAGTACATTGCACATAAAACATATCAGTTTGTTCTCTTATTGAGAGAAGAAAGATGTTTAGATTATTAGATTAGTTGATAAATAGATAGATAGATAGATAGACAGATAGATGAGCAGATAGAAAGATAGATAGATTACAGATACATAAAGAGGAAAATATATCGGCATTTATTCAGATAAAATGAAGAACTGAAGAGAGAAAAATCTGAAGAAGAGTTCCAGTACTTTAATTATACCCTGGGTCACGATTCACATGAGAAACAGCCTGATGAGGTTCCAGTTAGTTACTATTACACTAGTCACATATCTCATATAAACACAATATAGCTGTTATTAGTTCAATATAATTACATACTAAGTACCGTAGGTTACAGTTGAAACCAGACAACGAATTCTGTGGTGAAACTACTCGTTAGACAAAATGCTCAATTTTGTAGTGGAGCTGTTAACATAATGATGATGAGATTTACAAGAGAGGGAGACGCCATTGTATCAGGCTCGCATAGTACCAGTACAATTAACCCAGACAGGCTTCGTTTTATAGGGATGGTTGACAACAGACAAACTTTTGTCTACATATAGTACAGACAGAAATTGATGGGTTTCAGTGCAAAAGCAGACATTTCATTTTAAATTTAAAGACTGAAAACGAAATTGACAAATTTATTTTTTCGTGTTAAAGACGTTGATTGACAAAGGAGAACAAAACCCCACGAACTTTGTTACATTTACAGCCCAATGAATCGTTTTACTTCTAAAAAGGTGTCAAAGCAAGAAAACAATCAAGCTTAACAATGGTGAAAATGGTTATTTACCATGGTATATTAGTACGGCGTTCGTCGCGTTTTGCCGTTTGATCTAGAGGAATGGTTGACATTGAACAGAAACTACAAACAACGAGACAGAGAGGGAGGACTAGATGCACAAAAACCAAAATAACAACAAAAATCAATGGTTTTTACATGGACAGACCCAACTTACTAAGTTAGAATGTTTTGCATGAATTTCCAATTTACAATAATTCAAACGGGGGGTTGATTATAAAGCGGTCATGTGGTTACGCTTGTGAGCTTTCCTAGAAATAACTTTCTTAGTATTCAACTAAGATAATTTTATATGGTCTATATTTTGAGTGCTAAGTTAGTTTTACATTGGTAGTCTCGTGGGCAAAACGAAACCATGATGGAAACACTGGAAACGGTTTGCTGATCAATAATTTTATGATTGAAGAATTGCCATAAATACGCAATTGCTTCAAACAGTTGACTATTCGCACAGGCATGATTTAGATTTTATAGATATTACAGGAACATTCAAGACTTTGGATGAGTACGAGACGTGAAAGTAAGCCGATGTTCATCTCAAGCGATACAATGCAGTTTTGTTGTTGTTGATGGTCCAATAGCCTTGGTAGTGATGTTCGATGGTTGGTTGGTTGGTTGAATTTTAACGTCTCTTTTCAACCACAAGGTTATATCAGAGACGGCGCTTGGGACAATTGAAAGCGTGCTGCCACACTGTGATGTACGGAGCGCTGCATACACCACTCCCAGTCACATTATCCTGACACCGGGCCGACCAGACTTAGCACTAAATCCATAATGCCAGACACTAGGCGGATCAGCTGCTAATACCAATTTTAAAGTCTTTGGTTTGACTCGGCCCGGGATCGAACCCGTACCTCCCGATCTCTGAGCGAGTATCTTTACCGCTAGGCCACAGGGCCGGTATAGTGATGTTCGATGGCCCTGATATACTACACGCAGTTAGCCCTAGCTGGTGATCTCTCCACATAAAGTGCAGTCCTCAGCCCGCTAGGGCTGAATCAAACTGGGATGAACAACAATCGAAACTTCAGTGACAAATTAAAACAGGCTGTAACTTATCCTACTCTCTGCATGAAGAATGCACATATGGCTAGGGCACATTCATGGGCTAATCTCTTCCTGCATCATGATTGGTTATTATGTGATTTAGTTTGATGATGATTTTGAATCTACCCTAAGGTTTGTTTTTAATCTATCCAATGTTCCCCAAGACTTAACAACCTCTTTCAAACTCTGCCTGACAATCAGCTCTCTCATATTGGTAGTTTTGACCAAACCTGGAGCGGTGCTCACAGTGGACAAAGCGAATCTAATGCTGCGACATCTAATAAGTCGCCAGAAGTTGCAGACAAAGCTCCAATCCCACCCAGTTCAGATCTAACCATGTGAAGCACTGTCGCACGTGCAATCGCGACCATGTTTGTTCAGATTTATTGATACAGACCTCAACCTCAGATTTATTGTACTGTTGCGAGCAATGTTGATTTATTGATCATGAACGTGTTCTGTTATTTTAGTCGGTTTCAATACAAACTAATAAGTCACAAATTTCCGCACAGTGAAATAAATTAATAAAGGTACTATTGAATATGTCTTGACGTTATACTAATAATTCAGTAGCTGTGTACACACACACACGCAAAAAAAATAATCCACAGACCATACTATATCCCACACAGGTGGTCTTATAGTTGATTAGTCTAATAATTCATGGAGGCAAATCTTGGAACAATCATACAGGGGAATATTAAAACAATATTTGGCCGTCCTATCCAATGAAAGGTTCGTTTCATTTCCTAATAATATTTCTTCTATAAAATTATGATTGAAAAGTTTCTGAACGAAAATGCGACGAACGCTATTTTGAACCTGTAGTAAAAATTTCTTTCAATAATGAAAGTGGCTGTTTTCTTGTTTTGTAAGGTGATTTCTTTTCCTCAAACTGGAAACAACTATGCTTTACTCTGTTAAATGTTTCTTTTGTGCCATTGAAATAACTTGATCGGTGAATGAAAAAAAAAACTACAATAGTTTCCAAATTTTGAAATGGACACGTCTCGTTTGCTCGGAAACCCGTCAGTTCTCATTGTAAAAAATATCTGAACGTCTCGAAGTATTTTATCTTCCTTATTTATTTGGGCGTTCTTAGTTTTGATAAAAAAAAGTCAAGTTTTCATACATAAAATATTGTTGATGAAACATCGACACAATTTTTCTTTAACTTAGTCTTATAAATGTGAGGTTTACACTCTTTTTATTCCAAAACTGGACATGGGGGTGGGGGTGGGGGGTGTATGGAGCATGGAGCCTTTTCTCATTTCCTGTCTAGGTTCATTCCTATCGCCAGCATTTCTGCAACAGCAGACGAGACAAACGAGATCATTAGAACGTACCCCACGCAGCATGTCTGCCACGACCTGGAAAAGTTGTCCTTCCACTGAACGTGATGTTCAGACCCCGCAGCCAACCAAAAACAAGCGGATATCGCAATGTTCACGCTATAACACTGGGGAGTTTTACCAGCACATTGTTCTGATCTTCCCAACATTAAAAAAACTTTCAACTTTAAATTTCTCAAAAAATTTGTCTCAGATTAAAAAAAAGATCTCTGACGTCCGAGCCATTTGGAGTAGTTGCGAAATAAAGTATAAATGATAAACATTTAAACTAAAAATTCATGTCTGATGCGATGGTTTTCCCTTGAATGAGTTATCAATAAAGCAATACGTACTCATTGAAATGAACAGGTGATCAAAACTCTATCTATAACGCAAGGGCCTTTCAAACAATGCCTTTTTTTCTTGACATTAATTACCAATTAAACACAATAAATATCTCATGGAAAATAAGAGTTTGATGAAATCTCGTACACATGTATAGGATGACAGTCTTTGGTTATGTAGCATTGATTTATATTGGGTGTGTTATTTTGATCATAATCTCTAGCGTCAACCCGCCATTCATAGACAAAACATCTTTACACACCGACCACACAGAGCAACGTACACACTGAGCTATATCTCGAGATGCCCCCCCCCCCCCACCATCCCTTTTTGCTTACAGTCGTAAATTCATTACATCATAAATATGCAATACGGTTCACAAGGATCACAACAAATATTTTATGAACATTCTTGTTATGGAAAGGAAAGGAAATTTTATCCAAGAAGAGGGAACAGAGTCTCACACCCAACATGATTCTGTCGTTGTCACCATCAACAACAATAATTGTGATAATAATAATGAAAATAATAATAATGATAATAATAATAGTAGTAGTAGTAGTAGTAGTAATAATAATAATAATAATAATAATAATAATAACAGCAATAATAATAGTAATAATAGCAACAACAACAACAATAATAATAATAATAATAATAATAATAATAATAATAATAATAATAATAATAATAATAATGATAATAATAATAATAATGATGATAATGATAAATAGTTATTTCTTTTTGTAGAATTGCTTTTTAAGAAAAAAGGGATGAAATTGGGATGTCTCGATGTTATACAAAGCTAGACATTCTACCGTCTTATTTTATATTACTATATTTCCATACCATTCGATGTACATTAGACCAACCCGCAATAACAATGATGTATTCTAATTAACGCTAAGATCTAGATTTGCCCAACAACATGACCTAATGTCAGATACAACCAGGATACAGATTAGCCATTTTTTAGCTTAGCAGTTTTAATTTTCGCTAAGATTTGAATTCGCCGAATAATGACGCGGTTTTGCACAGATGAATCAAGAATACAGATTGGCCACTAGCTGGTTTAGTGTTATGCCTGATTATGCTCTTTGCTTAGCGGCGCTGTTGATTTACGTACACTAACAGCGCATAAGGTAACGGAACTAGGGAAGAACTTTAGTAACAGGGCACTGTTTGTGCTGAGAGGAGGTGTAGATATCGATAGATGTCACTAAAACCATCTCATAATATTGGGGAAAAGAGCGCAATCCCTTCTCTATGGTTAGACTGGGCGAATGCAATGTATTTACGACGTATATAATTCTCATTGAGAATTTCGATACACACCTTTCTTTCTGTGAAAATTGACTGTTTAGTTACCTCAATGTCTTGGTTTGCGTGTCACGGTACCGGTCTATAAAGAAAAGATAACTCACGTCATAACTTCTGCACACGCGTATAATTTGGCTCAGTGTGGGCCAGCAAATCGAATTGCTACACATTAATCTCCTGAATGGATAGTTTTATAGGTAAACATTGCGCAAGCTTCTCTATAGAGAAGGACATTGAGGCTATGAAGGAGACAGCAAAACATTGTGGTTTATCTCCCAAGTCTTAAGATTTTCGTTTAAGAAGAAATAGCTCCTAGATCGAAAGATGCACGTAACAGCGCATTGTCAAGTGTTAAAACCGTGGTTTTGATAGAATAGGTCAAAAAATTCAATAAATATGATGCGAAAGGACTTAAACTATACGAGGTCAACTGAAATGGAGCGCAACGAGTCCATGTGAACTTAAACCTCAAGCGAAACTGCAGATCAAGTACTTAGTCTTGTTCTGAACGTATCGAAGTATATAAGTTTGTGTATGACTGCTGATCCAGATATGTGATGCAGTAATATTACCAAGAACGCAAAACTGACGAACACATCAGGAATAGTATAAAACAATACCTTCCCGTACACTTTCTGAGGGTTTAAACATGTGGCGACATTTCATCCTGTCCAGATAGGTATCGAAATTCTGTGGCTTTCTTTACGTTATAGATCTAGACAGCATAGCATAAATAACTTAGCTTGAAAAATTGTAGGTTTCCTCACATTACAGATCTAGATACAATAGCATAATGAACTAAGCTTGAAAAATTGTAGGTTTCTTTACGTATAGATCTAGGTATAAGAGCTTAATGAACTTAGCTCGAAAATTGTAGATTTCTTTACGTTATATATCTAAGCATGAGACCAAAATGAACTTAGCTTGGAAAATTGTAGGTTTAGTCAATGTTTCGTTGTTGACTAGAATCATGGACATAGACTTTTTACTTAAGACCTAATGAACAAAGGGAAATTATGTGGGTTATACTTGAAACGATACTCTACGCTGTCTAACAAAACACACCAGTGGCAGGACTAGGTAAAAAGTCTTGTCATTTTATGCCATGACGCAGGAAGTAGCGCACGCTTTTATATTGACCATTAAGATTTGTGGCCAAACTATACTCTAATCTTTCAATGATAAAGCCCGCCATTTATTATATTCGATATGTTTCTTAATGGCAAATGCAACCGCTTTGTCTTGCCCTGAAAAATATTTTTATAACATGATTTACAGTAAAGAGACATACGTATATTCGAATGAACCAAGTCCACATCCTAAACAAAACAGAGCAGGGAATTTGAGATGTGATTAGTCTAGTCATGCACATTCTCTCTTCCTCCAGGTTCTCACGTGGAGGCAAAGTCCTACAAAATGTGGGGAATGGCCCTATAGAATGTAAGAGATTGTCCCATATGTCACGTTGAAGTCTGTTCTACATAGCGTAGAAGACTGTACTTGCCCTAAAAAAACGTAGGAAATGATCCTACGTGTTTCATATACCCGAGTCACGTGGTGGCCTGTAGGGCAGCGATGGCTGCGGGTACGGGGCGGTGTCTCCATGCAGAGCACACAGTTTCTGATAGACAATGGCTAGCGTAGCCTCCACCCCAGCTAACCTCTCCTCTAGGTGAGCCTGGCCCGCCCTCACGGCAGACACTGCCCGGGACATCTCGTTCTGCGCCTTGTGAACCTCCACAATGGTGACAGCGTTGTCTGTCAGTCGCCGCCGCCTGTTCTTCAGTTCTCGGATGTTGTAGATGGCGTGTAGGAGCTTCGTCTGCAGCTGCAACACTTTCCTCTCCTCCTCCTTGGTTTTGTTGGTTATACGTTGGTACTTGAACAACTTCCAGCCGCACTTGACCACATTGGCTGCCTCGGTCTTGAGACGCCCGCCCAGCTCGATCTCGCGGACAAAGTTGTGGACGTACTTCTCCGCCTGGGACAGCTCCAGTTTCCTGGCGAGCACGGCCACGATGAGCGCGGTACATCCGGTTCCCATAATGCCGGTCAGCACGGCGATGCCGCGGCCGCAGTAAGAGTTCGGCACGATATCACCGTAGCCAACCGTGAGGAAAGACACGGCGATAAGCCACATGGAGTTGAGGAAATTGCCGTGCACTCGGGCGTGAAAAGCGTCGTTGTACATTTCACACAAGCGCAGAGTCCAACTTGTGATGATAAACAGCGACACCATGAATATGCAGAGGAAATAGTCCGGGTACAGAGCCATGAACGACTTGAAGATGAACCGGAAGTTAAAGTGGATCCGGTTCAGTGCGCCGAGACTTTGGCTGGAAGCGTCCTGGTAAAGTCTCGAGTGTAGCATGAGGAACCGACACACCAAGTACAGCCTGAGAAACATGGGTAAGGAGAGGAGCACGTCCAGGGGAACTTTAACCGGAGTATCTGACAGGTTCCCGTCAGACTCGGTCGTATACCAGAAGATGTAAAACTCGCCTGGGATTGGGTGCACCACGCAGATCATCATCTCCGACAGAGCCGTGCAAATCCTCATGGGCGTCATAGCGAGACGCCAGTCGTCCATGCTGTTGTTGACGGTGAAGAGCTGGACGCCCAGCTTGTGGTAGATGAAAATGAAGATGAGGAGCGCCACAGTGGAGGCTGTCATGCACATCTTGAGCAGAATGGAGGCCGTGTCGGAGCGGGAGATGATGTGGGCGGCCGCCAGTTCTGTCTCCAGGATCATCAGAATAATGCCTGAATATTTGGAAGAGGAAAGGGGGGGGGAGAGACGTGTTAGATGCAGATGGAAAAAAAGAAGGAGATAAAACTTTTATGAACTGGTCAGAATTTCAGGGAGATACTAAACACACTCACTGCTAGTGACCTTGACAGTGTAACCTGGCACTGAATTTCGGATCAGGCTAAAGGTCGTTTCGCATGATGCGAATCCTTTACGGGAAACTCCGGACCATCTAAGGAACGAAAACTTTGGAGAAAAAAACATCCCTATTAATCACCGACAGCCAAACAGCTTCCACACGCACCACGAGAAAGCAAAAGCAGATCACAGGTGTTTACAAGCTCAGAGACGGTGGGAAGTCTTCAGTAAGGGATACACATAGTGTGAAGCGACATTAAAAGTACTTGGGACACATTAGTCTTGAAAATAAAACTTAAAAAAAAAGAGAGAAATATATGAACGAGAAAACGCATTGAATTCATAGAGGTTTCTCCGTTGTGACTGGATCAATAGAGCTAAGCCATTTAGAATAAAAGTTTTATCTTTTATGCATAAGTTAACAATGTGTTTCAGTATGTATGTGTGTTTGTGTATTCGAGATTCACGCCTCGCAGACTTTTGCAGGGGTCTGTAAATGTAAACTGTTTTCAAAATGCGCCTTATAGTGCAAGAAATGAGATTCAAACAAAAGTAGCGAAACTTTTCAGGTACCAGTGGGTGAGATTATAGAGGCCAGATTTTACACACCTCACTAAGCGGAAGCGGGGAAGAACACACATAAACAAAATATTGTTTCGACCGCTTCACAACTGCGTTTGTTATGTTCTGCATTGAGTATAATCTAAATTACATGTCTAAAACTGACTGAAATCTAGAAACTACTCTAGATAGTTTAGAGTTAAATCGAAATAATTTACGTAGATTTAGCCTGGGTTGGGGCGTCCTGCTTTCTATGATTTAACCTCAGGGCGTGTCAAGTTTTCTTCCATTTTTTGAAGTTAAATGACCATGACATTCTCTAATAAGCGGCATATTTTTTTATTTAAGGTAGGCTTTCGTCCTTTGCTCTATTATGTTTTTATTCCAGGCGTTAATTTTTTTTTAAAGTAAGAAGCATAGAAGTAAGACACATATAATCTAGGTTAAGATTACAATAAACCTTATGCGTTCTCTTCCGAATCTCTTTGCACTTCTTAAGGCAGCAATGGTAGACCTTGGTTCATTATTTTATTTCCTTGAGCTAGTTTTAACCATTTTAGCGCACGTCTTTGAACATGTTATTTTCTTTTTTAATCTCTTTGTTCCCTTTTTTGCTTGGGTTTTCCACTTTTTGTCTTGTTGAGAAGCGAGCGGTATTTAATGTTTTTGTTTTGTTTTGTTTGAGAATTCATGATCAGAGAACACCGAAAACGTTTTTGTGAGCTATACTATATTTTCCTGTGTCGCAACACCTAATCTAAAAACGCCTGTCTGCCGTCTGGTCTCTCACCTAGCACCGCCATTGCCAGAGACACGTCACAGATCCGCTTCCGCTTGGCGTAGAGTTCCTTCCGTAGCGCTAACCGGATGCCTACGTTCTCGAAGCGCGGCGGTTTATCCGAGTCGCCGGAAGCAGTTCCGAAACTCTGCGCACCACTGCGCATCGTGTACAGCTTGTTGCGCGCCTTGCTGCCCTTCCCGCCTCGCTTGCCGTTCATACCAACCAATGGGATGGCCGGGTCCTCGATCAACGTGCTCATGGTCGCCGCTTGCCTGGTTGGAGTGAAGAAGATGAAAAATTGACACAATGTGTATTGTTTTTATTTGTTGTATTTACATCTTTTATTTTTTGTTGTTGTTGCAAATATTGCGGTAAAGTTCACAGAATGTCAATTCAAGGGAAAAGGAAAGGGCTAACTATATATTGCTGTTTCTTTGAAAAAGTTTGGTTTAAGGATTGGTAGAAAGTTTATGATAAAAACACCTCAAGTGTCATGGAAAGTTAAAAGCGGGATAAAGAAAAACAAGAAACGCTTGAGTAGTGATAGTAAAAAAATTAAGTACTAAAAAACACAACATATCATTTCATTGTATCAGAGAATAGAAATTTAACCCTTCACAAACAACATCCATCTAGGCCAAAAGTTTCACTTCCTTTTGTTTACTGACATATCCATCTCCTTGGCATTTCCCCTTTTAATTTTCGCCCTCTTTGGTTCTTCAACCTTCACCAGATGTGTGTCTCAAGAACTATAAGCTTGGCACCCAACAAGATTAACGATTGAATTGTATGAGTAGTTACCGCATGGAAAACTGTGTTATAATCACATCGACCTAGGATTTGTGCGTGTTGATGCGATTGTTGTTCTCTACTACGTTATGCCAGCTTGGCTTCAGGCAACAGCCACACGCTATAATGCTCATCATTGGAATCCCCTGTTTCATACCTTTTTTCACGAGCAGTGCATATTTATTTTGATGATCTTCTAGTTTGTCCATACGTGCCTTATTTTCTTCTCTACCCTTTCTCTGAAATCTTTTACTTTTATCATCCGCTACAATTTATTTTCGGCTCGAGTCGGAAAAACCAAAATTAGATGCTCTTCATATAGAGACAGATGATACGGGAACGCATCCAGCTGATGCTTGTGTGGGTTATATCGATAACAGAGCAGAAAACAAGTGAAAGAAAAACACAGAGCTATTTGTCGTATCTTTCTCGTTCATGTTTGATGGTGGGTGTTCAAGTGCCGTACATTTGATTTGCGTGTAAAAGTATAGCATCACCGCCCCTTCACGCCCCCACCCCCCCAAAAAAAAGCGAAAAAAAAACAACGGGCATTTTAATACCATTTAATACCGCCAAACAATGATTATACATGTTCTGATTGGATAATTTCACACAATTTCGGGCCAGTAGGCCAATGGGCAAGAGATTAGAATGAAGAACGCGGAGAGCTTGTCTTGAATGTCCTAGCTGAGCCACATTATCCTTTGTATCACAAACATCCATCATTTTTTATAATATGCCTAGTATGCTTGGTCTTACAGTTACACTAATAAGAAATATTAATCATAAAAGGAATGTCTTAACAAAACAAAACGTGGAGGGGGCAACGTGGCAGAGTGGTTAGCGCGTCGGACTCGCGATCTGGAGGTCGTGGGTTCGATTCGCGACCATGCCATGTTGCAGTTGCCTTGGGAAAGCAATTTACCCTAATTTTCCCCAGTCCACCCACCTGTAAAATGGGTACCCAGCTAGAGGCAATTCTTGAATTTGTGATATGCGCCTGCAACACCCTGCATATGGGTTTAAAGTGGCATTAGATGTACTGTTCTGCTGGGGCATTAGTGGCGTTGCTCTTGTGGCGACACAGTTACGCTGAGTAACGCAGCCAAATTTCCCGAAAGGGATTAATAAAGTGAATTAAAAAAAAAACAACAACAAATAAAAACAATGCATACATCTCAACCACGATTAAACATCAACAAAACAAAAGAGATAAGATGTTCGGCAATGGGCAAAGTTCAAAGGCACAATTCATCGGCTTCAAGTTTTCTTCGAAATCGTGGCAACACTATCACCACCATCGTCGGAACAAAGTGAAATGTAAGATTAAAAGTGTAAGAAGTATTTGATTGACAAGGCTTGAAATGGAAAGCTCCGAAAAATTTTACCCTTTCTTATTGGGGCTGTAGATACAACGTTTATATTACGTTTCCTTAACAAGATGGCGGACACTTGCGAAAGTAATGATTAAAACTCTCTTGTGAAAAAGATCAATGTGACCCTAATTTATTTTGGAATCAAATAGATCCTTTGCACAAAAGAGTTCTCCCCCGCCCTTCTGGAAGCCTCCTCCATCTTGATAAAAAGAAGCAATATTTGCGTACTATGCAAAGTCTTAATAGTTCGAACCCTCAAATTATGCTAGTGTTATTTTGGTACCAACGCCTTGCCAAGCATAGATACAAAGCGCTTATTGAGTCACCACTACGTTTAAAAAGTTTCGTGCCCAAGGAAGAAAGAGAAACAGTCTGTATTTAATCTCTAACGTGGAGAAATATCCTCCCTGTCTTGCTCCTGATCTAACAAAAAAAAAAACCCGCAAATAATTGCAAATAAAAGGAAAAACTCCACAAACTATGTTTCTGCATGACAAAAAAAAATATCAAAATACAAACATTTTTGTGGCAAAATAAACGTTAAACCCCCCCTAGAGGTTAAAACACCTTCAAGCTTAGCCGAGTCTAGAGATACAACTAAACCTTTCACGGGTTTTAAGATCTGAAGCCGCCGAATCCGATCATCATTCACGCAAACCTTTTACACTTTTTGAGGGTTTTTCCGTTCTTTTCTTCATTTAGGATTGCAAAACTTGATTTAAATTATCAAAAAAAAAACAACAACTTATGTTAGACTTTTTGCTGCTCACAAAACACAGAGACAAAAAGGTGAAGCGTGTTTGTGTGAGAGACTCGGGGGTGGTGTAGAAAGAGAGAGAGAGAGAGAAAGAGAGAGAGAGAGAGAGACAGACACAGAAAGAGAGAGGGGGGGTACGTAAAAACAGATTGAGAGACCAAGACAGTAAAAGAAAGAGAGACAGTGAAATAAACTGTCTATGTTCTCATGCATTTTATATCTTTGGCTTTTTATCACAAAGGGTTCTCCTTTAATTACTTTTTTGCATAATGACAAAATCTTTCACTGCCCATAGCAGGGTACTCACTTAATGTATGAATGAGACGAGGAAATTTAAATAAATAATTTATAAAAAAAAAAGTAAGCTTCCACCTGTCAAGCCAGAATCGAAGCCTCTAGACTCTTGGTAAGAAATCTGAACGTCTATAACTTTTATGTAAAACACGACGTCATAAAAAATGAAGAAGTCCCCATATACCTATTGGTAAGAAATCTGACCGTCTATAACTTTATTTAAAACACGACGTCATACAAAATGAAGACGTCCCCATATATCTCTTATAACTATCTGCTGCTCGTTCAATAATATCTAATACATACTGCGGATCCTTAAACAGAGACAAAAAAGAGACAGCCAGTGACCACAAGATTGATACAGTCATGTCCTGCCAGATCAGTACTTGTGTGCGTGTGTGTGTGTGTGTGTGAGTGAATTGAACGATGCACGTGGAGAGAGAAGAAGAGGAGGAGGAGGATCGGTGCGAGTGAAGTGGGCATGACCACGGTACTTAAAACGTGAGTAATTGACAGAAAATCTGGTGTGTGAGTCTCTCCGGCAGGCTACAGTCGTGAGACCGGAGAGGACAGACAGACGCAAGCGCTGCCAGCTGAAGAATCCAGTTTGTCTGAAATGTGTTTGTCTGTCTATCTGTCGTACGCCGTGTCAAATTCTAATTTAACACCAGACCCTCAGTTTCACCCTGAGCAGTCACAAACATGAATAGCATAATTTATCAAGTCTGCTCAGAGGGCTAGAAAAAAAAAAGGTCTAGACTAGATCTAGAAAATATTAGTTTGTTCTCTACCTTTTTGTATAGGGCATGGAATGTCTGATAATGGTGTAACCTGTAGGTGTTTGCATAGATAAGTCACACTTAAAAAATATCTATATCTATATCTATATATACATATATCGAAAATAGACTCAAAAAGGAAAAAAAAATCTGAGTAGGCAATAAGATAAAGATACAGATCAAAGAGATATATGTAAAAAAAATTGAGGAAAACGGAAAACAGAAGAGATAGAGAGAGAAAGAGAGAGAGTGAGAGAGATAAAAAGAGAAAGAAAACGAGAGAGAGCGAGAGAAAAAAAGAAAAAGAGAGAGAGAGCGAGAGAAAGAGAGACACAGAGAGAGAGAGAGAGAGAGAGAGAGAGAGAGAGAGAGAGAGAGAGAGAGAAAGAAAAGAAAATGGTGAAAATAAGTAAATAAAAAAAACCCGAAGAAATTTAAAACTAGTTACAAACAACGTTTTTTTAACGGGAAATGTCGTTAGAGAAGAGATAGAAAAAGATGGCTTTTCTCACAATTTTGTACTAAAAGCTTTAACAATTCGTAATAACTACCGTATACATTTTACAGTGTTCTCAATCAATTAGGATATAGCACTGTAAATACGTTTTACCAAGATATACGATTCCAACCACAAACATGAGATAAATTACCCACCGAAAGCAAAACATACATACCTTCAGAGACAAGGTACACAACTCCCACCATAAACAAGACACAGAGGACCCTATGTAGGCAAGACAAACAACAATTTCACCATACACTAGATGCGAAACTCGCTCCGTCACCACAATACCAAGCTCCTAAAATACAAATTAGATAACTATCACCACCATGAAGATTCACAACTCTCACCACCAACGAGATACAAAACTCTCACCACCAACGAGATACAAAACTCTCACCACCATCGATACACAACTCTCACCAAAAACCAAAATACCAAACTCCCATTATCATTAATATACCAAACTCCCACCACCATAAAGATACACAACTCCCACCACCATCAAGATACAAAACTCCC
>BMAT01009971.1:196053-207088 GCA_019649035.1 Elysia marginata | reverse complement strand
TACTACTACTACTACTACTACTACTACTACTACTACTATTCCTTTTACCACTACAATTATTGCTGCTGCTGCTGCTTGGCCCACAATAATTTCTCTTATAAATGTTCTCATACTTCTGTAGCCTTAGTTCCTTTTTTTTTCTTTTTTTTTCTCTTTTGTTATTTTTTATGTAACTAATTATATTAACTGTTGAAAGCTTTTGGTTATTCTTTTCTATATCTAATTGTTGAATGCTCTGCATTTTCCCCCTCACTTGTGATTTAGAAGAAACAAGTGCAGAAGCTGAAGAGTTCAGAGTTTTTGAGATTGAAGGCTTAAAAAAAGCAGTGTCTGCGCGGAGAGCTGAGCGGGCAACAAAACGCGCTCCACCTCCAAGATACCGCTCAATGCCCACAGATCAGGACTGGACAGATGTTTGGCCAACGGCATCAACATTTAAGTGGTCGGCAGTTCCATTTCCTGTGCGCCAAGGCTTTGTGGAGGTACATTAGAACTCTTTTTTGTTTAAACACAAAGTTAGTAATGAGAGCCTTTGATATAATGAAAGATTTGAATATCCACATAAGTTGATAAAGTAAATTTATTATAAGAGCAAAAGGTCATTTCCACCACAGTTTAATCGTGACTCAATGTTTTGTCTCTAATAGGGGATAAGTCAACGTTGTAGTGTTTCAGGACTTACAGTGACTTCCTATAATAAAAATCGTCTTTATGATGTCAAAGACTGTTTATGTATATTGAGGTAAAATAGGAAATAAAAACTATGCAGATTACCTTTAAAGCCTTTTTTTTTTTCAGAAAAAAAAAAGCTGATGTGTCTGCCTCGTGCACATCAACATTTGGTTAACTTAAAAATTCTTATCTTCTCTGTAGAACTCTTCCGAGAATGAAGGTGTGATTCCATCCAAGTACGCCAATCTTGAGCTGATGAAAGGACCCAATTTTCTTCATCTGACGCCAGCTCATGTCAAGAAACACTGCAAGGCCATCAAGCGTGAGATTTTAACCAAGAAAAGTTTTATGCTGTTGTTTCGTGTAATCTTTTGTTATATGTTTTTGTGCCCTCATCAACTTCAAGATAGCGATATGAAGAGAAGGTTTTCATCTTTGTTGAGGTCTGTAGTAATAGCTTTTGCAGTCATAGCTTCATAAAATACAGTAGAATCCACTTAAGTTAAAGTCAATACCCTTAAGATAAACTTTTGTTTAGTTAAATTCAACTCTTGCGCAGTCCATTTTGTGTTTCTTGATATTTTTATGATGATTTAAGTCAATTCTTTCTTGAATTCCATAGATATTTGGGGTCTTGAGCTGCTGACTTTATCAGGATAACATTGTATTCAATTTACTAATCTCTTACATACAAACATTTCTTTTCATTTTACATGATATTATTTTTAACTCTGTGATAAGCCACATTTGAATCTTGACTCTGTCACAAAATGTTTTCAAAACTATTTACTCAGCATAGAGTTGACCTATGGATGTATTATTTCGTGTGATCTTTCAGCTTGTATGCATTTGTTTCAATGTTTTTATATGTGTGTCCTTTAGACTTTTTGTAAGCTTTTATTGTTAGTTTCAATGTATCAAATAACAGAGTATTTCTAAGTCCATGGTGGAGTAGCAAGCTTGCTCAACCCATGTGATCTTATGGTTTTAGATTTGATTCCAATCAGAACTTGAATTGTATTTGCTTTGACGAAATAACTTACCTGCTCATTCCTCTGTTAACCCAATTAAAAAATTTTTCCGTGCCGTTTACAAACATGAACCCTATGAAAAAAACAAAGATCCCAAATTCGAGTAAATTGTCAGTATACTTTACAAAAGAAATATAAAATTGGTGTTCTGAATATAGTTTAGGTGAAAGAAATATTTGATACGGTATACGGGTTTGAATTATATTGACTTGACTGTAATTTTTCTATTCTCATCAGACTTAAGCACAAAGTGGCCAGAGGGGCTGGAGACAGATGAGCAATGCCACAAACATTTCCCGCTGGAGTCTATCACCTCAGACTATGTGTTTGCTGGTCCGTCATTAGAAGATGACAGGGCTCGTCTGGCAAGCATAAAGGTAAGCCGCCAAGCATGGCTGCGACAACCTAAGCAAATTGAGACAGGCAGAATGTTTTTGAAGCGATGTGATTATACAATGCAACCTCTCAAAAGTCGATCTCCAGCAAGCATAGCCAATAACATTAACTTGGTTGGAAAAAAATTGAGTTTTATATGAAAGTCCTTATATGTCCCCCTTGAGACATAAAAACAAAAATCAAGTTAACTGAAAATCGACTCAAGCAACTTTGATTTAAACAGAGGTGACTACTTCAACTTTTTCAATTCTAAAACTAAAGACTTTCTAATTCTTTCATGATAAGGCTAGCATTGATATTCATATGAGGCAAGAGTAAGTAAAGTTGAGTCTAATTCCAATCATGTAAAACTGAATTATCTTTCCATTTGCAGGGTAAATCATTCCTTCAACAGGCGATCTTGTTGTCAATGCGAACAAACATTTTTACTTTGTAGTTTGCAGAATCATACTGCAGTGCTCTTTATTGAGGCTCAATGTATATCATCACTAATGAGTGTAGTAGGTTGATAAAACTACAGAAACTAGGATCTTTAGATCTAAGATAAATATTTATTGATTCAACATGACAAGATCGATACATGTACTATCATTGAGAAAGTGAAACTACATGTTGTTGTAAACAAAGATGTAGGAAGTGTCTATCAATAGTAATGTTAGTGCATAAGTGTCTTATGTTACTTAGATGCCACAAGAGTCAATATTCCTGGTTTTAATATGGCTGTTTCTTTTTCTTTCAGTTCAAGCTGTCAGATCTGGAATTAGATTACCATGCCAAAGACAAGTTTATTCGTCTCGTCGGCGACCGCTACAATGCTGACACAGATGAGGTTTTGTTTGAGAGCAACAGGTGAAACTTATTAATCTTTGAGTCAACTAAAGTTGATCTTCTAAATTCACAAATTTCTTCCATCTGGCTTCTGGATTGTGATATATTCAGCTGTTACTGTTAAGATATTCATTTCACAGTTGTTGCTTTCCAGTTGTATAAGACACATGTAAATAAAAAAGCAAATAAAAATAAAATATCAATTTAGTCAAAATAACATTGAAACTTTCATTATCTGTATCCTTATGAAATTCTTTTGAGGATCAAACATTTGCAATGTAGTGAATTTTTTTTACCATATTTAGTAAAGCAAGCTGTGTTGTTAACTACTATGCAAAGTTTTTTTTTTTTTTTTAATTTGTAAGTAATACGTAGCTTTTTTTTGTCTTTTCATAACTACCTGTATAATACATGAGGTTTTCCGAAATTCTAAAATCAACAATATTATCAAGCAATATTTCTGTCTATTCCATTTCTTATCAAGGTGTCCGCTGAAATCTCAAAACTTGGAATACGTCAAGTTTCTCCTCACGGCTGTTTACTTTGAGTCCTGGGTAAGCTTTCTGTGACTAAGAACCATGGGCCTTACAGGCATTCTTCTATACCAAAAAGTAATTAAATTCTGGAGAGAGAATTTTGCTGAACTTCTAAATATATTTCAGTCTGTTTAATTTGAACTGGTTGTGAATTGCTAATTCAGTTTGAAATATATATCTTTAGGTTAACAAAAAAGAGAAAAGAGCATTTTTTTGGCGGCTAATCCACTGATATGCTCTATGAACTTTACAATGACTTTCCCAACAGGCCATATACACCAAATTATCTTCTAAACTCACAAAGAAGCGGAAAAAGGACATCAATGTTGCATACTGACAAGATCTTTAAAACTGCCTTTAGTCGGGTACAACTTTAACACATGAGGCAGGCAAAGAAATGAGTGTAAATAGAGTTTCTCATGGACTGAATGTCAACGTGCTGAAAGCAGGAATCAAACCCTGAACCCCTCCGTCCGAGAGCCAAGCGTCTACCACTAGACCACAACGCCACACAAAGTTAAAGGATAATTGACAAAGAAAAAAATAGATTTTAGTTAATTGACTTCTCTGCATTAAAAGTTTGTAGGCTATGTAGTTTTCTGAAATGATTATCAAGTTTAAGACTTCTGACTTATTAGGATGGGGATAGAATCAAAAGATCAAACTACTTTTTTATTGATATGTTTTTATTTTAACCAAAACTTTTTTTACAATGTCAATTCCTGTAGACCATTTTCTCTATTCTGAAATCTGTTAACAAGTTTTAACTATTGACAGACATTAATTCTAGATGCTTCAAGGGGTGATATTATTAGCCCTGTAATTGGTAAGTTAATTTGTGGTGTATAGGACTAAAACTTCGGGAAATTATGATGCAAAATTTATTATCTGATGCTTCAAGAATGAAAATAAATTTATTTGTGTCTTTGATGGGTAGAAAACAGAGACCTGGGAACAAGGCAAGCAGCTGTCCGACATGGAGACATATGTCTGGGATATGAACAAGTCGCGTGAGACCTGCCTTACACTTTTGGCAACCATGAGAGCTAAAGACAAGGTGAGCAATCCATAAATTGACATGCAGTCTGGTTTGTTGTAGTTGTTGTTTTGATATTGTGTGTGCTTTTCAAATTTAGAAAAAAACAGACGAACATAAAAAACCCACTAAAAAGAAAACGTTTCTCCATTTAACTTCATAGATTTGATTTAACCATCAGGAAAATTGAAAAGCGATTCAGTAAAAGCAGGTTGATATTTCAAAGGTTAAATCAAACAGTGATATGAAGAAAAGAAAGTAGTAATTTGACTTGCTGCTTTTGTCGTGAATTGAGGTAGTATTTATTTTCTTTCTATATCCTTTTTTTTTTCATTACATCTTGAAAAGCATCTAAAAAAGAAAGTGCAACATTAAGCAATTTGTCCAAATTTATTTGCAGCGTTTTGTTAGATATACCGTACATGTAGTTCAGCCCATTATTATAATTTAAGCCTGGATAATTCAAATTTTGGCTTGATTCAAACTGTATTCAGGTTACTGATTTTATCCTCTTTTTGTAAAGATAATTGGGTTTTTTCATAATAATGCAAAGTAAAAATTTGTTTCCTTTGAGTTGGAAATATCCCAAAATAAACTGTGCTTATTTTTTTAAAGAAAACATTATAACTAAAATATAGTTATTTTGATAACTCTTAATGTAGTACCAGTTCCCATAATAGTTTGTCCAATTAATTTTATCTTGCTCTTTCTAACATTTCCAGGGATCTGAGAGTGTTGGTGATCTTAAACTTAGCGGCGCGGAAGCCAGGGCAATCTGTGACCTTGCCGAGGTGAGAGAGTACAAGACGGCTGTCGAGAATCTGTTCAATGACGGAGAAAACTCTGAGACACTTGACGCATACAAAGCAGCCGTGGAGAGGTTACTGCAGTTGAAAACAGCTGCATGATGACTTGGAGCCAGAGACCTTTTTTCCATACATTTGTATAAAATTGATGCTTTTGAGGTTTGGAATGTCAGGAATGTTATGGGTGACCAAAATGAGGTTGGGAACTGGCTGTACGATCAAACTTCGTAATTGTGAGAAAACTGGCGGGAATCAGGTACAAGTATCTCAGTCGAATTTTGAGTTAGAGCCCTTTAAACACAATAAGTGAATCTTCAAAATGTAAGAAGTCAAGAAATAGATAAGGTGCTGGGGTAATAAATTCATGGGCATACAATGCAGTTTTAGAAATTACCAATAACCTGGTGTATAAAATTTCGACTTTTGCCTGATTTACACTAATGGCTGTAAAATTTTGTTTTTTTCAATCACTTGTGTTATCATTATTGCCAAACAGAGGTTTATAAAGAGTTTATACTGAATGGGGTGTTAGGTACACTGGAATCCACTCAAAGTCAACGTCTTTTCTAAAACTCATGCTTAAACGGTAAAGTCAACCCTGTTTGGCACATATTTTGTAACTATTGCTTAACCCTATGAACCCTACTCAATGGTACACCTGTAAAGTTTTCTCTTGTCAAATTCCCTACTCACCAGCATACCAATTGGGAATTGAACATAAATATCCAATTTTAGACTGGGTAGCCAGGGATGGGAAATTTCAAGGCTGAAGAGCTCAGGTTTGATAGGTTTAAAATCAACAGTTTTTGTTTGTTTGGAGTTGTTGACTCTGTAAGAATTCCACCATATTGTTCTGTACATTGTACTATGGATCTTGGGCCAGCGAGGGACAGCCACTTCTCTTAATGTATGCTGGGGTGTCAGTGCAGGGTTGAAGAGGGCTATAAATAATAGACCTCGTAAGTTGGGCTTGATATTTTTTTTAAGACAAGTGATTTTTACATTTGTGTGAATGTTCATGTTGAGTTTGATATGGCTGTGTATTCGTTTTTGTTGAGAAAAAAGGTTTCGGTTCTACAACTATAAAGTTTCCAAAATTATTTTCAGGCTCCAAATAGTTATAGAAAAGCACAGAATTTTAAGTCTTTTAATTTATTTTGCCCATAGTTTTCATTACTCACGTTGTCCTTGAATAAGGGTTATACTGTAAATGTGATCTATGAATTTATTGTAATAAAATTTCAGCTACTAAAAATTAATATCTTTCAGAACGTTTATTTGTTTGTTTGGTCACCTTTTTCACATGTACACAGTTTGAGCAGGGACACTTTTTCAGTGCCAATTTTTCTTAAAGCCACTAGGAATCTTTAGGAATCACCAGGAATTACTGGAAATTACTAGGAAATAATCGAAATACACTTACTAAATTTTGAACAGATTATCTTGGAATTCATAGAAATCATTAGAAAGGCCTTGGAATCACCAAGAAGTCCTCAAAAACACTTTGGCATACACTTACTTTGTCATCAATTTAATTCTCAGAAGGCAAAAAAAACTTCTCTACCGACTACACCTTTTTTTATGCTCAGAAATTTAGTCTCAATCCATAACATGCCTAATCCACCCATCGGCCAGAACTTGCTGGTCGATTTTTTGCTGTATGTTCAGGATTTTTATGACTCCCGTTGATTTGTTTGGACTTCCTGCATTAAAAACTATTAACACTACCTAATTCAAAGTCAGATGACCTAAAGTCGAAAATTTATAGTACAATGCTGCATAAAAAATTTGATGAAAGAAAAAAGTAGTTTTCATAATATCCGATTCAAAAGTTAGATTTTGTCCATTTTTGCAACAATAGGCAGAATTCGCAGAAAATGTGCCTTTCAGAAAACATGTATAAGTCCATTGTCTAGTTTCAAAATCATATAAAACTTTGTATAGGGAGTAGAGATAGATTGCTGCACATATTCCTGGAATTTTCTACCAATTACACTTTTTCTCTCTCTGATCACAGACAACCTGTCAGAATTGACCTCAGTGATGTGAGGTCAAACTGGAACAAGCCGTAATTCTTACTCCTGCCCCACCCCACACTTGAAAAAAATCATGCATTTTGTTCTTACAGTGAGAACAACAATACTTAGCCCATGGGCATCTTGAGGCAGATTTGGATGCCTTAGACACCCAATGAATGTTTATTACTGTCAGATTTAAGAAACTAACAAGTGGCAGATTAATTTGCTTAGAAAACAGAGCAATTGTGATGGGTTTTCAAATAGACTAGTACTGGAACTTCTATCTTATACTTTATTCCTCTATCCTGTTTGCTTTTTTTTTTACATTAGGGTGGAGCTATCAACTCTTATTTTAAAACAATATAAACACAACTCAATGAGTATCAAGCCATGGCACTCACTTAAACCTTGTAAATCCATTGATATTTGTGTACTCTCATGCAAATTTTTAAAAACATATCAAGCATTTTAAATACACCAAGCAGCAACAGTAAGTTAAATCATTTGATTTTCTATTAAGTAGTGTTATATACACGTATTTCATGTTACTTGACTTACTGGACTTTTGTGCTTTGAGCGTCCTGCTCATGTGATCTGCCTCTGTGCCTGTGGACGACGATAACGTATGACGTAACAGCACCCATGTTCAGCGTGGGTTTTACATCAGACAATTGGCTAACGGCCCCTGTGAGCCCATCTGTGTAGCTTTTTTTAGATTGCCATCTTGGATTTTCTCCCCTATGGACTTTGTCCTCCCAAGCAGGCTCATGACGCATGGTCTCTAATTGTCCAGGTCTTTTTTTTGTGTGTTTTGAACAAGACGTGCAGCTTTGATGAGGCTGGCAAGAGCTCTGAGTGGATAACTATTGACAGTGTTGTGGTGGATCTCACTCTGAATTCGTTATGTAAGTTTGGGAAATTTGCGTTTGTCGATTATTTTTTTGGCAGGTATTCCCTCGTTTCTTCTAAAATATATCAACTAATAAGCGCTGTCCAGTTTGTGGGTAGTTGTCTTTTGTTGCGAACTCCATACAGGCTTCAGTTGAATATATTTAGATGTTCTAAACTTTACATGGCTGTTTTATATGAAAAGCGTCTCGTTCGTGCATTTATGTTTGTGTCACTGCCCATGTTCTACATTTATTGTATATGAGAATTGACCTTACCAGTTTGTTTTACGAGTGGTGTTTCTTTTGACTTCATCTTTTTCTATCCAGACGTTTTTCGTTTTTTTTAGACGGGGTTTGACAATTGCTTCTCATAACATTAAGATTAATATCTTTTCACTAATCAGGGGTTCAACTTTTTGTATTGTTTTCACGCTGTTTCCTTTTGGAACTTTTAAAGGCCTTTAAGTTTATGGATGGCGTAAATATGCCTTGTTTATTTTTTGTATTGATATGTATTTTACTAAGAGGAAAATTGAATCAGTGGTAGTTTGTCTTATTTGATCATGTTTTTTTATATCTATAGTAATACACATGTACATGTATATATGCCTGTTGGTGGTGTCGAAAGATGCAGATATATATGCATCACTCCCTATAAGTTTTCTGTGATGTTTTCTCTGTTGGTTTTGGCTGCAAGTCATTTGTGGGTCCGTACTACACATTATACATATAAGAATGATCTACTTCGCTCCGGTCTAAAACCGCTTTGACTGTAACAGATATTATTTTTAACCATTGGTCTTATTGATCTGTCTGATGTCATTTGAGACTGTGCTTTCCTAGAGCATTTAGCAATGTTATAAATCTTTCGCTGTTTATTTAGCTTGTATTACAATTGATACACAAGCAATGAAGCATATTTTAGCCGACCAGCATGCAATAAATGGCCACTATCCTCTCACATCATTGCTAGTCGCTGGCGTCATTTCGGACACAATCCCAGAAGAGGTGTTGAGATTCCCGCTAACAAAGCCATGCATGCTTATGTCTAGCCCATATCCAATAGATTCAGAGGTAGGCCCTCAATAACACTTCTCATTACAATGAATAAATAAGACTCTAACATTTCCACAAACGAAATTAAAAATAGCCAAGAAAACCTTCAATCGCTTGCCTGAGACCGGTACCAATGGAGGGCGTTGACAGGACGAATAAGCTCAGTGGTCAAGCTCTGACGGTTTTTAATTTTCTAGGCTTAAACTTTTAAAGCACTGTTTGAGTGATTTTTAATACCGCTCTAGGTGTAGGTTTTTACATTGTCCACTTGTCGCACAACACATTTTTTTTTTGCTGGATGCACGTCAAGTTTTTGCAGTGGTCTGGCCTTCAAATCTAAAGTTAGAGCCTGGCGCCTATTCTCATTTTATTTTCAACTGTCGAAAAGGAGTTTTCCTACGGTTTTTTAAACTGATTTTGTCAAGCATGAAAGGCTGGGGTTACAACAATACTGAAAATATCAACACGAACTTTACAATGTTTTAGAGCGTAATATCTGCTTTATCAATGATCTTGACCACCCAGGGAAGGCTTTTTTTATAGTAATTTCTTTTATATTTTCTTCTCTTTCTTTCCCTCTACATTCAACACAATCTTGACCTAAACCTTCAGTAAAAACAAAAAAGGCATGGCCCGTAGAGCCTAAAATGAAAGAAAAAATACACACGCACAATCTAGGTTAGATCTAGGCGTGATCTAGGCGTAATCTAGACTCTAGATTCTAGACGGAAATCTAAACTTACATAAAATTTTAGATCAAAGTCATATTTTCAACCCTAGTCTAAAATCTACATCAAATTTAGGTTATATGACGAACTGAGGAAACAGGTGAAACTGTAATTTACTTGTAGCTGTAGTAGGCCTCTAGGTATTTTTCCGCCTTTGGATCTCTTTGTGGTGTGCATTTTTCCGGTGTTATTTTGCATACATTTGTAGTAGAATTTGGCAAATAGAAACTAGAAGGTAAAATTTTGTAAAATTTAATTTTTCAAACGTAAACACGAAAATAAACAAAAGTTTACTCCGAAGCTCCAGCGGAAATTTGCGAGAAAAGGTGCACATTAAGAACTTTCGTAATTATCGAGGTTGTGCACATTACGTAAATATAGCGTCTCGTTATCAAGATGCCGGACACTCCAGGAAGTTAGAGTAAAACTCTTTTTTTCAATGAATCAATGTAACCGTAATTTGCGTAGATCTACATTGATCCTTAGCACTAAAGAGCTATACTCCAACTTCCGCGATCTTCAGCCATTTTGATAGCGAAATGCAACAACAATTTTGCAATGTGCACACCCTCGAGATGAACGCATCATGAACATTATAAAACTTTTCTTGTTGAATGCATGTCAAGCTTCTGCAACGGCTAGGCTTCAAATATACGTGTAGATCTAGAGCTTGGCGTCTATTCAGATTTTAAATGTCGAAAAAGAGTTTTCCAGTGGCTGTTGTTTAATACTCAAGCATAAAGGAGCCAAGCTACAATAATGCTGAATATTTCAACACAAAACTTGCAATGTTTTAGCCCGTAGGCTGTGGATCTGTCTAACTGTTCATGACGAATTTTCTTTAATAGATAACGCCTGCGTTCTGTAGTGTTGAACTCTGTCAGGGTTCCTTTACACACTGCCATGTGTTGTCTGGTGTGTTTTCGTTCTTGTCAAACAAGTTTATTGGTTGTCTGATTGTTGTTGTTGTTGTTGTTGTTGTTGTTATTTTTGTTGGTATACGATGTTACTTACTTTTAAAAATTCTTTTACGTGTGA
>BMAT01009971.1:145991-157056 GCA_019649035.1 Elysia marginata | reverse complement strand
ATAATAATAATAATAATAATAATAATAATAATTATAACAAAAATAATCATAACAATAATAGTTATACAGTGAGCACCAGAACTGTTTACGCACTTTATTTAGAAGCATGAAACAAAATTATTTTCTTCCTACTCCAGAAACAACACGTGTGGTGGAATCTCCCAACAGCCGAAAGTTTAGGATTTGCTGCATCGTGGCTATGATCTCTCTGTGTGTGACACTTCTAGCGCCCTGGACACACTTACAAAACGTTTACACATTCAGTGGATATCTGGATAACATCTCTAAGCCTTACTACCACATAGTAGAAGACGATAAATTCGGAATGAACTCAACTTTTTTCAAACTTCACTCTTCAAAGGTAACCCACATCCCCGAGAATTTCTCCATCTCTGGCAGTCAGGTGTGTGCTGGGGGTGTCCCTGGTGTTTTGTTTGTGGTGCCGAGTGTGGCGAGCGCCGCCAGTAAACAGACTCGTGTCGATATCCGAGAAACTTGGGCCTCGGCCATGTATGGAAACCCCTCGCTACAAACCTCCTCCACCTCCACTGACGCATCCTCCACCTCCACTGACGCATCCTCCACCTCCACTGACGCATCCTCCACCTCCACTGACGCATCCTCTACCTCCACTGACACCTCCTCCACCTCAACCTCCACTGACGCATCCCTCACCTCCACACGTCTTGCGTTTTTCTTTGGGAGTTCGAACTTGAGTGAAGAAGAAATGCAAAGCCTCAAAAACGAATCAGACACTTTTGGTGATATTGTAGTCGGAGACTTCAACGACACGTATGAGAATCTTTCTCTTAAAATGGCTGTGATTATTACATGGGTGGCCTCGCGTTGCCCTCATGTTAAAGCTATGGTCAAGGTTGACATGGATACGTTTGTGAATGTCGATATATTACTGAATCTCATTGATCAACTTCCGGCGGAAGAACATCCAAGTTTTGTGTTTGGAAACTTGCATAACGCAAATCACCCAGAAGTGATGCGAACTGGCGTTTGGAGCGTAACGGAAACTTTGTATCCTTTTGAATTCTACCCTAAGTATGTTTACGGTCATTCGTACGTGTTGTCAGGACCTGCGGTGAAGCTCTTGGCTCATAGTTTTCCCTACTTTCCCATCATTCCTAACGAGGATGCGTTTGTGACGGGCGTGATGGCGGTGGTACTGAATATTACTCGATTCTACCACCAATCATTCGCCGATGAAGCGGAAATCAATATCGTCGACAGGTTTGACAAGAATATTCTAACCAGTGCGCTTGTGGATTCTGAGACAAGGTGGAAACTTTGGGACTCTCTAAAGAAAAGAAAAAAGAAAGATTATCCTGCATGAATAGTCCTTGATATTAAAATCTTGTGCTTGATATCTACTAAGAATTTTATGTTTGACAACAAAGTAACTTAAGGCGTGTAGCAGTGACGTTAGATCAGAGATTGTTGTGAATTGTGAGAGGCCAGTAACGTATGGCGTGTAGCGGTGACGTTAGACCAGAGATTGTTGTGAATAGTGAGAGGCCAGTAACGTAGGGCGTGTAGTGGTGACGTTAGACCAGAGATTGTTGTGAATAGTGAGAGGCCAGTAACGTAGGACGTGTAGCGGTGACGTTAGACCGGAGATTGTATTGAATAGTGAGAGGCCAGTAACGTAGGGCGTGTAGCGGTGACGTTAGACCAGAGATTTTTGTGAATAGTGAGAGGCCAGTAACGTATGGCGTGTAGCGGTGACGTTAGACCAGAGATTGTTATGAATAGTAAGAGGCCAGTAACGTATGGTATGTAACGGTGACGTTAGACCAAATAGAGGCGAATACCTCGGGAATATAGAAGTGTGCCAATAGTTTGGCGACCAGCCCTTGTGTGTGGAATATAGGGCATTTAAACTTAACAGTTAAAGAAACTGTTATCCAAAATATAACATTGCCTGCCCACTGACATTAAACTTTTCGAAACAGAGGCTTTCCTATCTCACGAAACAGTCCCTATTTTTTGGTTCTATTCTCTACGTTTGTTTTTTTGTTTGTTTTGTTTTCGTTCCAATCTTGTTTTACTTGGTGTGTTGCAAGCCCAGCGCTGAATACTTTTTTTTTCTACCATTCGGTACGATCTCAAATCAATTATCAGCGTGGGCTGTGGTAGCCATTCTTATCTCCTTCCTGATAGTAGGCTCAACCGGAAAAGGTTTTTTTTTACTACTTAAATAAAACAAGCTGCATGTTGGCTTTTGAAAGAAGGAAAATTATGGATTGCAATATTCAAAGCCCAAACGTTCAGGAAAAGGTTCAAAACTTTGAATCTGGAATCGCAATATTCAACCCATTTGAACTGGTTTAAAATTATTGACAAATCACATATTATGACCATGAATCCTCATAGTAGAGACTTAAGTATTTATAGTTTTTAAATATCAAAATCTGGAAGAACAGATCAGTCGAAATTTTTAGGTATGAACGATTTGTGCGCAGAATATAATAAACGCCATTTTAAAAAGGTAAGAATAGGGACAAAACTGCGGGTTTTTTTTTCTTTTTGTGTTTGGGCTGCTATCTTAGGTCAGAGTATAGGCTGTTGTATCATCAATACGACCGTATAAGACTATGACAAGGCTGATTGTAAAAGAATGTTTAAAAAACTTGTTTTCCCATAAAATCTTGAAATTAAAAAAATGTGTGTCTTATTTTGCCCTGGAACCCTTCGTATTTAAATCTGTACAAACATAAATATGACGGTAAAACGGGAGAAACAACCTAATAGAAAATGTTCTACATCAGAGGTGGACAACCTCAAGTGTAATCAGTCGAGATTTGCTGGCTCGCCATACGTTGTCACTTCTTAAGTTTTTTTTTACTGATGCCAACTGTTAAAACAGCGTGGCAGAGTGGTTAGCGCGACGGACTCGAGATCTTGAGGTCGAGGATTCGATTCCCGACCATGCAATGTTGCAATTACCTTGGGAAAGCAATTTACCCTAACTTTCCCCAGTCCACTCAGCTACAGGTTTCAAATGTACTGGTCTGCTGAGGCATTAATGGCGCTGCTCTGTGGCTACACAGTTACGCGAAGACAAATTTCCCGAAAGGGATTAATATTGTGTATATAAAAAAAAGCAGTTGCCGGGTTTTATTTTAAGAATGTTTTAATTTGCTGAGTATAGGCATCTTTGTGGATCATAAGCTAAATTAAACTCCATAAAAACCATTTTCAGTGCTATTTTTATTTATATTTATAGTGATTTCTGTATGATTATATAGAGTATGATTATATAACCCTCATCAGGCCCGGAGTTGCCATGCACGAAAAAAAATTATCTTTTTTTCGATTTTTTCCGTTATAAAGACATAGAGATGTTTAAAAAGAACCGGTAAGCCCTGTCGCTTAGCTTAAAACAGTTATTAAAAACACTGTTGAGTGGCTCGAAAAATAATCTAAAGCGCGAGCTAATATAACTGAGCCACTAGAAAGGAAACATGCTCATAGTGTTATGTTGCCAGATATAATCTGATAATGAAAAAAAAAACAATGACACAAACCGTTTCTAGAGTTATCTTCCTGCACTTTTAAAAACGAAAGCAGAACTCACAACACTTGGAGTATATCTTTGATCAAAGATGGCGTCCTTATTTTGCGACATCTACAAATTGATGATATAGGATTAGGAGTTTCTTTTTTTTTATAAAATAGCATAAAGAGTTCCCGCCTTTTTATTACAGACTTTAAGCAGCAACACGTGAGTATGACGCGAACGTCTGTGGCGTCTATTTTTAGAAACTGGTTTCATTATTTTTATAGTTTCCTCAATCTACTTTCCCGATTTTCACGTACGCGTATTTAGACACGGCGCGTGTGCTAAAGGTCTCTATTATTAGCGTTAAAGCTAGGCAAGTAGTTTTTTAAGCCTTCGCACTATAATTTAAGAAGATTGGGTGGCAACGGATAATCCCATTATGTCTTTATATACAATGTAATCTTGTCTTTAGTTTGAATCCGGAAGTGTTTTATATCTCCATTGTATTGTGTATTGTTTATGAAAAAGGCAGTTTAATAAAGCCGAAACATTTTTATGTACAAACTTAGGTAATGTTGTTTTTTTTTCTTGTTTCGCGAAGTAATAGGTTGTTAATCTGCTTCTTTCTAAACTTTACTTCCTGCACTTTGCAAGTAAATACAACTCATGACGCATAGATTAAGACTTAGTAATAGATTTCAAATCAAATCTTATCATATTATTATTGAATAGGACCTATTGCCCTTTATATACTTGGAAAAAAATCACAGAAACAGGAACTAATCAAAATCATATTTAAGAGATATCAATGCACGGTTAACATAATTTTTAAACATATTTAAGGAAGAGGCATTCTCTATGGAGTACTGGATAAACCAATGATGTCTGACTTTTGTTTTGTACCTACTCATAACAATTTTGAAATCACCTCATCTGGCAAATGTAACGTTAAAATACGTAAAAAATCGGATGCCTTTGAATCATCAAGTTTGTGAATATTTTGTCATAATATAGGATCAATTCGCATTTTTCTATACTTGAGACTTGACAACTGCATAGATTTTATTTTTAAATATATCCCTTTGTCGCATGAGTCCAGAGAAATGTTGGAATATGGCTGAAACTTGTTGTGTAAGTTCATTTTAGCATAATTAATCCACTTTTAAAGTAAAATTTTCATATTCCGTCATTTGGAAGGGATTAGTTTGTCCTCTAGAGTGGACGCCATAAACTCCATATGCTGATTTGTGAAACTTTGTGTACACCTGAGCGGACGCCATGAAGTTGAAGATTGGTTTTCATTTACGTAATTATAGCTTTGAAAACGGTATGCACATGTTTAATATTGAAATGGAAGAGTAGGCTCCTCTTGCTGGCCAGAGGCAAAAAGTGGTATTACAAGATTGCACTTGTGAAATAAAACTATTTGGTTTCGTAAAGGTTTGTTTATGGTAGCCCTCAAAAAATGTGTCCCCTGTGGTAAACATAATGCAACAAAGGGAATATCCGCATCACGCGTTCCCGAATTGGGTCGCTAGACTCTGAACTTTTTCATTACACACAAATTGTTTCTTCAACAGAGAGCATTAAATAAAATTTCTATTTACTTGAGAATTAAAGTTGAAATGAGGGGAGTAAACAGAGAAAGAAAAATAAATCATTTCAAAGAGACAAAAGTTCTAGAGATGATGCCCATTAACATGTTTGCCTCATTTATTGGACCGTCAATGTGTGAATCGAATGTAACATGTTGGCCAAAGACAACACTAAACTCTTCTCATGGTTTGTCACCTCCAAAGACCGTAAGCTAAAAACAAAGCCTGTAAGCCATAACCTTTCATCTTATGTAGCCGTCACTACAAGATAAATTGTTGATAGGAACAGCATAGTTATTAATTTAAACACATAAAACATGTAATTTGCTTGTGTAAGCGTGTCACATACGAGTTTATATAAGTTATTATGGTAAGAAGCAGCATTTGTATACTGCTAGATACTGCATAGGCCTAAAACAAATATAATAATATTATTGGTTTGTTTTTTTATTAGCGTTTTCAAACGACTCTAAAGCATAAGCTTTTTATGAAAAGTTTGGCCACAGATCACAATCATATTGATGTTGTTATTAATTTTGTTAATAATGTTGTTGGGTTTTGGTTGTTTTTTTTTGTAAACAAAAACTCCATTAATGCTCTTTCTAATATAGATTTCGTGTTACCAATGGTTGCTAGAAACTCTGAAAGTACATTTGGATGAAAACCTTTCATGCCAATCATGTTTGTAAAAAATTATAGGACAGATGTCTAGGTTCTTTGAATATCGCTTCTCTGAAAACTTTGTTGTCATCCTTTACGTTTTCGAGAATTGCGCGAGGAGGCCAAACGAATTTCCTTGAAAAGGGGGGGGGGAACAAACAAACAATGATTTTCATTTAAAAAAAATACTGCTTAAGTCCCAGGCAAGCTATCACTGCCGAGAGACGGGCGGTGAGGACGGGAGTGGAAAGGTCTCCTACCTGTATACGCAGAGCTTCTCACGGTGGTCTGGCGGTCATGGTTATGTAGCATCTCCTGTAGATGGTGGATGTACTCAATTGCCAGGCGTAACGTCTTCACCTTGGACAGACGCTTGTGCTTCGTCTCGTACGGCACGTGTTTCCGGAGTTTCCCGAACGCTGAGTTCACGGCCTGGACGCGCGTTCTCTCTCTAGCGTTGCGTTTGGCGACCAGATGGGCCGGCTTGAGGCAGTGTGGGACGTGTTTGTACAGGTTCCTTTTGGTGGCAAGTTTCGTCGTCTGCGCCGCGCTCGAGAATTTTCCTGTCGACCTCTTGGCCTCTGCTGGTGAAGGTGTATCAGATGATGAGGATGATAAAGGCGATAAGGAGAGAGAAGAACTTGTTGACATGCTTGATGATGAAAAGGAAGATGTTGGCGATTGTGGAAGTGGAGATGAGAAAGAGGATGGTTGGTTTGCACTGGACAAAGTCATGCTGGTTTCCGCTGGCCTTTCTCTCAGTTCTTCTCTGGACCTTTGTGGGAAGACTGACAGTTTTACAAGGGGCCTTTTATAACTAAAGCTGGCCTGCGATCTCCGCAGCCCACACAGACTGTTCAGAGACAAGACTCATTTGGTGCCGTGATTGAGCGATTTCATTTAGCCGCTTTAACTGTAGCCCCAGGGCTACCTCTAAACAGATCTCGCCTTTAGCGCTGAAGATCAACTTCCGGTAAAGATGTCGCCACGGGCGCCGACCACTTCCGTTGAGATGTGAAACTGCCTGGAGATTAGAGAAAATGTATCTGTCATTTATTTTCGATAACTAGCCGAGTGGTAACAATATATTTCTTGTTGGTGGAGAGAAAGGAAATTGACTTACTGAATAATAAATGAGAGTGGTATCTCTTTGGATGGAATGTCTAGATCTAGTGCTTTCTTTTTTATGGAAATTGTTTTGAGACACTTTTCTAAAAAGCATAATGTTCCTTGTTTATTTTTATATTGATTTGTCAATGCTGATAAAGGCGGTCTAGTAAAACATCTAAAATATTTTCAACATAGAATTAAAATGATTCTGCTTTAATTCAATACAGTTTATTTTTATTGCAGTTGTAATACGGTTATTAAACTAGGAGTACATTTGTCGATTAACTTTACAATCAAATAATATGAAAAGCTTTTTATCTTTTTTAATTTGACTGTAGAGATTTCATTAAAATCGCAACAAACAAAAAAATGAAATTTAATTTTATGACAATATTTTGAACTGACATGTATTATAAATTACCAGAAAAAGATTATGTCCATTAAAAGTGACCCATCCCATCCATTATTCACTCAAACAAAATTTTCCCCGAGAACTTGGAGATCTATTATCATCAAATGCAAACGAGAGCAATTTCGTAGGTCGTTTATGCGAAACGATATGAAATATTTTGTAACTACCTTAGGCCTATACATTGTTGTGTACATTTTGTCTCTCTAATTTTTTTCTAAACATCCCAATCTTTTTTCACGCCCCTGCTACTTATAGCTGAAAAAGAAAATACTACGAGATTTGAAGTAAACAGCTCTCCAAGTCCAACATTTCATTAAGCAAATAAACGAAGAACCGAGTGGATATGCAAAGACAAAATAAATAGAAACATAAAAATTAAACCCTAGAAAAAATTCCAATAGATTCATAGGAAGACTCTTAACAACACTTCCCATGATAATCAATAAAGAACTCTTCCAAATATTGTCTCCAAAGTCTACATTTAGATCTAGTTTTCTTGTGAGTTTCGACGGACAAGATTAAAATGGCGAGAAACAGGAATGAATTTAATAGCGATTATCCTCCATCAACTTTTTTCTCAGTAGCTTTTAATCATTAATAAATCCTTTGCAATTAACTGTCCTGAATGGTCAATAGCAAAATATTTATACTTGATAGGTAAATACTTGAATTAAACATCCCTTAAGCCAGTAGACCGGTTTGAAGTTCGCAAGGCTAATACGCCGACTCGAGTAGCTTGACAGTACTCGTCAATAGCTCTGACCTAAATCTACCACGTGATACTTACAACAGGCGCGGGTTTACGTGTCAAGCTGGCTCTAAGGGTATTTTATTAAAGCTGGGTAATATTTTTCCTAATCAAGCTACGCAAATGAGTGCGCAATCAACAAGAAGAAAGGGGACAGAGATTGGTGGTTTACCAAGATACACGTGAGACTACTGAGTTTTAGGTCAGTGCCATTATACAAACTCATACAGGAGTGAAAAAACTCGCCTAACATAGTACAAGTGTATTATTACATTTAGAGTGCAGACCAGTTGAAACAGAACGTGTTTGGTTATTTGGATTGACCGGTCATTTGTTGCGGCTTCTCCACTGGTGATTGAAAAAGACGCAATGTCATGTTAAGAAAGCCTTTAACACTTATCAAGATTTCGGTGAGTCTTAACAATGCATCATAAATACAGGCAAAGCTGTTATTCTGATTTTCCTAGATTCCTTGATTTATATTAAGGTAAGGTTAAACTGGCAAATAGAAATTGCTACCTGGCACTGCAAAGCTATGGGTCTGTGGAAGGTTGAGGTGAAAAAAATGTGATAGAAGTTTTTTTCTAAGATTTCAACCAAATTTTCTTTAAGAAATAATAAAAAAAATGGCTATTTTTAGGGTCTCCGCAGCGAAAAAAAAGCACAACACAAATGTCAAGATATCTCAAAAAGTTTTAGTCCAAACTTTTTAAAACTCTGTCATAATGTTACTTTGCTAATGGTCTAGAAAATAAAGTAAAATCTTAGACATATTCATAGCACAACATTTTTAGACCCCTAACAACTATCAGTTACAAATTTAACAAAAAAAAATTTAGGGGTAGGGGAACCTTTCTCCCACATAACTTACAAAATATTTGTAATAAACACTTAGTTCTAGTTTGTGATCTTCATCATACGTTACAAAACAAGCATACAAAGTTTTGTGTCAATAGCTATAATACTTTTTGAGATATCAGGACATAACCGCACTAAATTTCGCAAAAAACAAGAAATGGAGAAATTGAAATTAAATAAGAAAATAAACCTATTATTTATTACTATCTTGGTAATTTAAAATTAAAAAATACTTCTAATTATTGTATTGACCTTATTTTTTTCACCAAAATAACCAGAAAAGCATAAAGTTTCAAAACAGCTAAAAATCGTGCACACACTGTCAGGTCTGAAATTTGATGTTTTTACCACTTGAACCTTACCTTTAGCTTTGATGATATTTGTTTTTTTTATTTATTTATTTACTTTCATTTGTAAAAGCGCCGTTTGCCATCTTGTATAAAATGCTCTAGGCGCATACAATTTTTTAAATAAATTAATTCAGAAAGAACAGTTTGTTCTTTTTTAAAGCGAAATAAGGATATTCTTTTTTTACATATTTAACATAAAAAGATGATGTGCAATATAACAATTAAATCTTTATAATATATATAATAAACAAATGTGATATATCAAATTGCTAAAAAGAAAAGTAGATATATATAGATACATTTAGTATAATGAATTGCATATATCTTTACGAATTTCTACAGAAAACGTTTTTAAAAATGTGAGATGGTATACATGTAGTAATTTGACAAAAAATTGATATAGTCTTTTTCAAGGCGGAAAACTTCAATATTTTCAATCCTTCAAGCAGATTTGCGTCCCTTATTTACTTTCGTTAAAAATTCATCCAATTTTATCAAATAAGTGTATCCACTTCTTGTTAGGTTTGCTGGGAAGAGAGGAGGGGGGGTTATATTAGGATAAAATTAAAGCATCAGATAATAATCAAAGAAGTGGTGACATATACAACATCTAAAAAGAACCATTACTTTTAATAATGAATATTTCTATTTTTTTATTTGAAAACCCTCACTCTTTCTTGAGTCGGTAATTATTCCCATTGTTTTCACAACTATCTGGATTGAAAAAAAAAAACACGAACTTTAGAGTTTGACATTTTATATTTTTTACAAATTCAAACTCCATGACCACACTTGTTAAGGGGTTAAAAAAAACTCCAAACTTGCAACACGCGCAAGTCTAGTTTATGGAATTCGAACCTACTTTCAGTTCTCGGCCGTAGTGCAAGCACTAAACTCCAGAAATCACAAACTTTTTAAAATGTATTTCTAGCAAAAGAGATTACAGGAAAACAGAAAACAACGGCGAAATTTTCGGCAATAAGTTGTCTGTGGCGTCACTGCTATTTATGTCGGTGTACTATGCAAGTATAACATATTATGGTGGGTTTTTTTTTTAATTAAGTTTTTGCCGTTGATGATAAGATTCTTCTTGTTCTTCTTGTTCTTGCTCTCGTTCTTCTACGTCTTATACTCTACTAGTCCTACTATTACTACTACTGCTACTACTTCCACTACAATTACTACTACTGCTACCACTACTCTTACTACTACTACTACTACTACTACTACTACTACTATTACTGTTAGACTACTACTAGACTACTACTACTACTTTTACCACTATTAATGCTTCTGTGCTACGACTATTACTACTACTACTACTAAGACTACTACAACAACAACTACTACTACTACTACTACTACTAATAATAATACTATTACTGTTAGACTACTACTAGACTACTACTACTACTTTTACCACTATTAATGCTTCTGTGCTACGACTATTACTACTACTACTACTATGACTGCTACAACAACAACAACTACTACTACTACTACTACTACTAGCAGACTACTACTACTGTTACTACTACTAGCCTACTACTTCTACTACTACGACTACTGCTATTACTACGACTACTGCTACTACTACTACTACGACTACTGCTATTACTACGACTACTGCTATTACTACTACTACGACTACTGCTATTACTACGACTACTGCTACTACTACTACTACTACTATTATTATTACTACTACTACTACTACTACTACTACTACTACTACTACTACTACTACTACTACTATTACTACTACTACGACTACTGCTTTTACTACTACTACTACTACTACTAATACTACTACTACTA
>BMAT01009971.1:35871-48476 GCA_019649035.1 Elysia marginata | reverse complement strand
ATTGACAACAATTGTTAGACAAATGTTCATTCCCCAATTTTTACAAGTTTTCTTATACTTCCATTTTGTTGAATTCAGGTTATACAAAACACAGATGTATTTACTCTTTTTTTTGTATTATGTTGCATTCCCAATTTCCATAGTTATTAGACTATTTTTTCCTTACTGAGGATAAAAGGGTTTTGATCATGTAATAGTCCAAGAATCTTACATGTTTATGTACAAAACATACAAAAGAAATAACAAAAAAAGGCACATCTACTTGGAGTTTCTCAATTGATGAAACTGTTCACCCTCCATGACGATACATCTATTGAGTGGGCTCTTTTCCCACTGTATGCAACTCATGAGACATTTCTTGTAATGTTCCCCAACGCTCCTTCCGAGGACAAAAATTTCTATTGAAACATTTCATTTGGTTTTTTTTTGTTCTTATTTATTTGTAATGCAATGCTATTTATTGAGAACAGCTGTGTGTCATAAAGGATTCTGTTTGTGAAAATTCATTCCTACACTGATAACAAGTATGATTGTGTTAGGTTTAGAGGGACCAAACCTCGGTGCATGAAGTGTTGTCCTTCTCTCAGTAGTGTTTATAGCAAAGTTTTACAACCTAATGAGATGTGCGGTACTTTAGGAAAGCTAACCAGGAGATGCACATGCGTGACATACTTCAGAGACAAAGGGATGTGAAAGGAAGTTGTGCGTCCTCACCCGGTACTCTATCAGTAACATTTTTTTTTTTATATGAATGAACTCTCTTAGAGTTTCAGACAATGTTTAAATGGAAAAAGTTTCTAATTTCTGTGTTTTAATGATTGGACTTGAGATAAAACGTGGTCCCTAAACTTTGAACTTGATTTTCTCCAATCCTCATTTTTCTACTGCGTCACTTAAAAAAAAAGATTTATTTTGTAAAAGGCTTGAGATATTGAGCTCAAACTAAAAGGAAATACTCATAAAACACTTCTATATCAGAAAGATTGAATACAGAAAATTGAAAGCATCGTGAAGGGTTTCTCCAGGAGAGCACTACACATGTAACGCGCGACACAATGGTCTTCTCAGCCACACACTTTTTACAGGGCTTGAGAATTGTTTTGGCTGTCTAACTAGAACTAATAGAAGGACCGATGATTTTCTGATTTAATTCCATCATGTCTTGCAAAGTCTCTTTGGGTCTGGATCCCAGGAATTAAGTTTTTATAATGAGCCAGTGTAAGTCATGGGAATCTTCATTATTTTTTTTTCTTCTCATTTGACATCAACAAAAATACCTAATGCTAACATTCAGAAAGTTATCATATTTTTACAACCACATCAAAGTTTTTCAGATACATGCTGCTAAATATGTTTGTTTTTTTATTTATGAAGGTATGTAGTTCTGTGGTATCGCTAGATAGAAATAGAGATTAACTAGTGTAGAATGTGAGGCTGTGTCTGCGATATTTTCTATCCTACCAGAAGATTGAAAATACGGTGTATTATAAACATTCCTTTTTTATTTTAAATTTTATGCCTTACTCTTTTGGACCAAGTAATCATCAATAAATTTGTCTTTCTTTTTAAAAAAAAAAGAAAAGAAAAAACACTTTTAAGACACCAGTTTGAGGGCCATAAATTTGAGTTTTGCTCTACTTGTGGTCACAATCGCTAGCTTGTAGCAAATAACATTAAAGGCAACATGACAAGAATAGAAATTAAAAAAGAATGACACACATGTGGTTACACTCTCTGAAATCTACCTTTGTCTAAGCTATTTCAAAATATGATTGAAAGAGAGAGGATTGATTTCCATTCTATTTATACAGTAAATGTTTTCTAAACAAATAAAGTCCTGTTGTTTCAGCATTTCAGCATTTTTTTATCATTAAATCTTACTAAGTTGGACTTACAGAAAAGTTCCATAACTCTTGTTGAACTTACACTTCTAGCTATAATTGTCTGTGTTTCTTGTAAGCTAGCAACTGACTTTGAACCTTTTTCCCCCCTACCTAGAGTGTGTAGGAACAATAGTTAGCGGTTCCAGTAGTGACTGTATAAGTTCTGATTGTGAACAACTGCCAAGTTTTTGTCTATCTGACTACTTCTATAACTACACTGTATCTAGGATTAGCCTGACTCGGGTGCTTGGTATTTTGTGATGATATTTCAATAAACTCTACCCACATCCAGTCTGTGATGGCAGGTTTTTTCAGCCTTGCCTCCCTTTGATCTTCCTTCCTCCCGTAGAGAATCAGTTGTGTGCTACTAAACAGGCCTCTTTCCTCCCTGGAACCCGTGGCTGTGAGAGGGGAGGGACTGTGTGCTACTAACACAGGCCTCTTTCCTCCCTGGAACCCGTGGCTGGGAGAGGGGAGGGACTGTGTGCTACTAACACAGGCCTCTTTCCCTTCCTTTGTACCCGTGGCTGGGAGAAGAGAGGGGCTGTGCGTAAGCAGGCTTTGTATTTTTTTAATTCTGTAGGGCATGTTTTTTAAAATTATTTTGGGCCTGGGGCTTGATTGGGTTGTGTTTACTAAATATAATTATATACAATTATTTTGCCTACCTGAATAAACAATTAGTCCTTATGTTTTGTACTGTTATTGATACATATATATATTCATACATACATAACACTTAAATGATTATTACTAATATAATTCTGTGTGTTTCTTTGTAACCTGTATTATTTGCTTTGTGAGGGCTTACCCCCCTTTGTTCTTGATTCTGATCTCTGTACGCAAGAGAGTTAGAGCGTTAGGGAGAGAGTGTGTGTGTGTGAGTGACTCTAGCATCAGATGCGGCAAGTCTTGTCTGTCACTGACTGAATCCTGTACACATTTGTAGAAAGAAACCAATAAATTAAAAAAAACTAATGAAACAAACTGAACTATGCTGTCTTGTTGTTTATTTGTGGAACATCAAATGATGACGTGTCAAGAATTTCCCTGTACTGCATGCACAAAATCTGGCGAGCGTAAGCAAGACATTTTCACAGACCCTTTATATAGAGTTGAAGAAAGACTTGTCTCTGGGACTGTGGGAACCCAAGTCTATCATAAGTAAATCTTAATTCAAATTAAGTTGGTACGGATTTTCCTTTACTCGTATCTTGAAGCCACCTGTTCTTAATGGTCAGTAAAAAAAAGTTATTTATCTGTTTGCAATTGAAATCTAAATGGCTTCATTGTAAAGGTAGACAAACGGTAGAGAAACACTGCTGACATAAGAAGTCAAATTTTGTTTTAAATGCTTTAGGCCTAGTGGAGAAAATACATGTATTGCAAACAGAGACATGCTCAGGCCCGCCTACATTAGTCATCATTATTGAAACTCTGGGCTTACTTTCAGAAAACTTATCTAAAAAGCTCAGCACAGATAAATTTTCATTAGTGAGCGCAAGATCTATACCTTAATTCAATCTTAACCAATCAAGCCCCAGCTTCCTAGTCAATATTATGGATAAAATTGCTTTCCACGTGACTTCACGATAACACTTCTATACATGCACCATAACAGCGGGCATTATGAAGTGTAGATACCATAACATTAAATCTACACATAAACTAAAGAATTATCCCCTCTGCTGTGTATTGTCTATAGCTAAAAGAGTGCAAGGCAACCAAGTCATGCTAAGGTCTAAAACATCCTAAAGCGCTCAACACCATCGTCCAAACCCACCTGACGTACACGCTCTATAATGATATACTTGCAGTGAGCTTGTGTGAAGAAAGAGCTCCCAGCCTCCGATTTGCCTCTCGCCAAACTGCCCCCTCCTTCCATCTCGTTCTCAATAAAATTTGGGCCCAGAGAGGACGAAATAGTCCCTTGTGTAAAAAATATTTTGTAAGTCGGCCTACAAAATAATTTCTCTTTGCAAAACTTAATTGGACACAGATTAGCGTCTGGACATAAATTAGTATCTTAAGTATGTAGAGAAAGGGAGAGCGTCTGGACATAAATTAGTATCTTAAGTATGTAGAGAAAGGGAGAGATATGTACCGCTGAGAATCATATAGTGAATATTTTTATACACTTAGAAAACAAAGCACGAGACAAAACCAGTAATTGGAGTGTACACAAAATATTTTTCTTTCAAGAATTATAAAAAAAAAAAACATGAAACGATGGTGTGTTTTTTGACAGTGTTTTGGTATAATAGATCTAAAGATAAACCTCTTGAAATGAGTGGTAGGATTAAAAATTAAGAGTAAGGAACGAATAACGAAAAACAGTTGAACATGAGGAATATGTGAAATGAAAAAAAGATGGACTGGTAAAGCAGATACTGTTGTGTCTTACATAGAAATATGCCATGATGAAAAATACATTACAAAGTATTAAGTATAAACAGATTTGATTCCCTCTCTATACATATAATGCGAGATCGAATGTTATGTAGGAAAATAATTAAACATCAACGTTTGCCCTGCACAGTCAGTCGAAAATATAAGTCTTTTTTTGTTAAAGATGATATTATTTTTTTTTTAGTAGTCTCCTCAGATTGAAATAAAACCTGGACTCAATCAGGATTTACAATTTCTCAAAATAAAATCCACAAAAATTCTAGGGGACTAGACAGTGATAATCAAGTTACTGGCGTAGAATGTGTTCACACCAGTTAATTGATTGGCAGTAAAAATAATGACGACGATAATGATATTGATAATCCTAGCTAGAATCTGTTGCAGTTGTCAGGATCGGTCCTATCATGTTCTTAGATCAAATTTTAAACCTTGAAAAATTGATTGAAAGATTTTAAAGGTATTTTAAAATTAGCAGAGGAGAGAAGTAAGCTTTGACAGTTTAAAGTGGAATTGCCCGAAATGTCCGCCTGTAGTATGATTCGAACCTACGACTTAGAGTAATAGTAGCTTCGGTACCCACAATCTTGCCACTTACTATGACTTAGAGAAACATAACTTATACCAGGTCGTCGCTACGCTCCTTATAAAAGGAGTTTAATGGCGAAAGTCCTTGCTTAGCCTCTCTAAGCGACTCGCTTACTGAAACGGGAAAATCCAAATCGTACAAAACGCAATCATTGAAACCGGAAGCGCACCAACACTTTGTCATAAACAACAAACGCAGAGAAAAAAGCTATAACATTTTAAGGTAGATATTTGTTTTTTCGACTACTATGTTTTATAGAAAGTTTTAAGATTTTGGCAAATTCAAGGCCCACAAGATGAATAGACACAAATTTATATGAATGGATGAGACCATAGAAGCATTTGTTCTGTTGCATTGTGTGAAATACATTTACGAGTAACAGTGATAAAATGTGATATGACATCTAGGATGATTTGTACACAATGTTAAATGATCGAAAAACACAAAAGCTGTAAGCATCGGATAACGAAATCAATTATGATGTAATAACAAACATCTTTAGACTTTTGTCTGTAGCATTGAATTAGAAATTGGAGCTTAAGCAAGGGAATAAACACAAGTGTTACAAAACATAAGAAAAAAAAAAGACCAAAAAAAAGCACATCCATATGTGAATATGTTAACTATGTTGCGCAGTTTCGGCCAACAGATTTTAAATGTAAAATCTGGTAGAGACATTGGTAAAAATTCCTGTTGTACAATAATACAATACAGACTTTAAGCAGCAACGCGTGAGTATGACGCGAACGTCTGTGGGTCTATTTTTAGAAACTGGTTTCATTATTTTTATAGTTTCTCAATCTGCTTTCCCGATTTTCACTTACGCGTAGTGAGACACGGTGCGTGTGCTAAAGGTCTCTAATATTAAAACATAGGCAGCAACAACATCAGAAACATCAACAAAAACATAAGCAACAACAACCACAAGAACAATGGCAGTAACGACAATAAATCATGTCTTTATGTTTTCATGCGGTAAACTAGAATCTCTCTGTAGCTGTTCACACGTTCCTTTCACATAAATAGAGACCTTTAGCACACGCACCGTGTCTCACAACGCGTACGTGAAAATCGGGAAAACAGATTGAGGAAACTATAAAAATAATGAAACCAGTTTCTAAAAATAGACCCACAGACGTTCGCGTCATACTCACGCGCTGCTGCTTAAACTCTACTTTCACGTAATGGAAAACTTCGAACTCTTTTATAACCATTATAAACCGAAACAGTTAATTATACTTAGGTGTTGCTTCTGACAATCTTTCGTGGACTATCTTCTGAAGCGCACCAACACTTTGCCGTAAGGAACAAACGCAGAGAAAAAGCTGTACCATTTTAAGGTAAATATTTGGTTTTTAGACTTCTATGCTTAATAGAAAATTTTAAGATGGTAAGCGCATTTCCTACGGGACAAATGATGCCTGCGCAAGTAACTACGAAGCCTTGGGGTTCTCAAGTTTTGCAGCATACCCAATTTACCTAAAAAAAAGCAACAAAAACCATCTGAGTGAAATGTTTCCAGTAAAACTCCTGTTTTTGTGGATTGTTGTACAAGTTACTAACAGAATAGGTTGTGAGAAGCATGCCTTATGTCTAGTTAAATAAATTACTAATACAGTTACTGTAGTGAATTATAGCTGATGTAATTTATTAACACATTTTTATGTCTCGTTACAAAGGTTAACAATGGAATTGTGTATTGCTTTACGTTTTTCTATGATTTTATAATACATGCCTTGTGTCTATACCTGCACACATGTTACCAATAGAAAAGTGAACTGTTTGAAGTTGACGGCAATCTTATATTTCATGCCTCATTACAAAGGTTACCGACAAAAGAGTGAAAATCTTAAAGTTACGCTGGGATACATGCCCAATATCTAGCTAAACAGGTCACCAAGGCAACAGTGAAATATTTCAAGTTACGCCGTGCTATCATAATATTACAGACTTTAAGCAGCCAACGCGAACGTCTGTGGGTCTATTTTTAGAAACTGGTTTCATTATTTCTATGGTTTCCTTGATCTGCTTTCCCGATTTTCAGGTACGTGTAGTGAGACACGGTGCGTGTGCTTAAGGTCTCTAATATGTGTCATGTCACGTTACACAAGTTACGAATAGAGTTTGAGCCCTCAGACATACATGTACGTCCCATGTCTAGCTATACAATTTACCAATAGAACATAGAAATGCTTCCAAGTTACGCTAAATCCTTAAAACATGTATTATGACTCAATATGAAAGTTACTTACAAAGCGGTGAAATGTGTTAAGATACACTACGATCTTATGTCTCGTTACACAAATTACCAACATTAATGAGAAAAAAATTATTCTTGCTACGATATAATAAACCTAGGTGGTTGGAGGGATGGATTTACCTGGATCTAGATCTACTTCTCACACGCCTTGGTGATGACGGCTTTCCGCTCGCACTCCACCCCTCCCTGTAACATTGGCCTGACCTTGGTGGACACTCCGTTAGTACACGGGCCGAACTCACCCCAGTTGCCATAGAAACAACGCTCTGGGGAGACACACCGTCAAAAGAAAGGCTTTAAAATTAAAAATTAGCACAAACAGTAGAGAATGGATTGGATTGAAGGATATTTTTACAAGCCCAAATCCACTTCAAAGGTGCTCTCAGGGCTTAGGTCCCAAATACAATGTACGGGCTGCCACCCAGAGACTAGCGGGGATACCATGACTTAGCTTCGGCCGGTCACATGATACTGACACCGACCCAACCAGTAGAGGCCCGGACTGTGCTCGGCTGAGGCTCGAACTCGCGACCTCTGGGCCACGGATCGAGGCCACTACCAACTGAGCTATCTAGGCCCCCACAAACAGTAGAGAGAAGCAAGCTTAAAGTAAAATGCCAACAGTTTCATAAACATTCATGGACAATCTCCTGAGAAACATTGAGCTTGAACTTTTTGTGAGAAAATTCCTAACGACTCGGTTAATTGTTGGAATAGACCTTCTTGGGCAAAACTGTTACGACCATTTTTTAACGTCCAACTTCCAAGAAAGAAACACATTATTTATTAAGCCCATTCTGTTAGAAAATGAAAAGATTTCGTGAACAGATAAGATGTGGATCTAGTAATGTTTTTAAAGTCTTGAATGCACTCGTCTGATGTTAGTTTTAGGCATTAGGGTTGTACACTGGCGTCGATGATGCATAGTTTTAACCTATCAACCTTGACAACCACTGCTGTGGCGTCCTACAGCCTGCCTTGCCTCTCAACCTAGTACATCTCATCAAAGGAAACGTTTGGTTCGAATGATTTATCTGCTTGTTACGACGCATGCGGAACGAGATGCGGCCTGATCTGGTGGTAGACACTCGGATCTAGGATCAACACGTCCGGGGTTTGAGCCTTGGTTATGCATTTCTGCGTTTAGTCATTGGGAAAGGGTATTCCCACTCCCTTCCTCGTCTCAATTGGGCGTTAAATGGGTACCCGGCTCTGAGCAGTGTTAGATCGTGCCATTATGCTAGAGTAATCCGCAGTTATTACTGCTCCCCTATGAGTGTAGAAGTTAGTTTGATTTGTGATGGATTGTCGTGGGATCCATGTCAAGCACTTAGACCAAGAGCATTTTAGTGGATCAGGCGCTATATAAAAAAAAAACTTTTATCTAACGGCAACAGAGGTGTGCACATTTTTTTAGTCGCTGTGTAGGCTGAGACTAAACCAAGAAAATTTGCAGCTTAGAACTAGCTAGAGCGCCACCTACCGACTCCATGCTTGCTGTGCAGGCTGAGACTAAACCAAGAAAATTTGCAGCTTAGAACTAGCTAGAGCACCACCTACCGACTCCATGCTTGTCTCGACATGGCCGGGAAATGGTCATCTCCTGACCACAGGCAGTGGGGTCACCTCCCGTCAACCTCTTGACCCTTGACCTCTTGTCGGTCACGGGGTCACAGTCACTCCAGTCGTCAAGCGTGTACTTGCAGGCTTAGGAAGAAAAGAAAAAAAAAACCTCTTAAGTACCGACTCGAGTCCACATCTAAATCGATTAAGGATAGTTTGGATATATCTATGATTTGTTCAAACTATATTCAGATTACCGAATTCTTTTTTCTATTGTACTCGTAATGTACAGTGATAATTCAAAATTGGCATAAATCGTAGCTTAACTTTGCTCCCGACGGGTTGGAATAATTCAAATACCCATACAAGACTGTGCGTTGAATATTTAATTAGTTCTAAAAACGCGATGAGGATAATACATTTCATCTGTTCTAAAGCACTTGCTAAAGCGATCTCAGAATTAAACAATGAAAAACAAAATTACACACGAGGTAACAGAATTCTAAATATTGAAATATGAATCTCATAATTGTCGGCTTGATCGGAAAACACTGCCATAAAATGAACAGTCAGGAAGATAGCTGATTGAAGAGAAAGAGTGCAGTAATGAGAGAGGTGTGAGGGAGATAGAAAGAGACAGAGTGAAAGAAAGAAAAAAAAAGATAATGGGAGAGAGACAGAAAGAGAGGCCAAACTGAAGTGAAGATAAGACATCAAGAGAGAAACTGCTGTATAGCTGCTTTTGTTCACGTTAAGCCTATGTGCGATAAAATCTCTTTAAACCGACGTTATATAGGGCCTAAGTAGAACGTACTGAGTTAAAGTCAAATAAACTTTGATGTCAAAATGACTTGACTATGTCAGAGTTTAAACCAATATGATTTTCACAGTTCTTAGAATTTCGATCTGTGGTGTATCTAATATATGGCATCTACAATAGAGACTCAATAAATTCATTATCGAGATAAACATTGCCAACAACATCAACTTGCGAGAAAATCAAGTTGCCTGCAAGTCCTTGTCCCAATGGTACACAGACTAAAATAAAATCCAAGTTACCTGAAAATCTGAACAAAGCAACTGCGACTTAAACAAAGTTGCCTGCAGTGAGTGTCTACTGGCACAAAGTCTACCGTGTCTCACCTTTCTTGCATCTCTTGTTAAACTGTTTGAAGCGTTGACAGTTTGCTGGATCTCCCTTCACCAACTGGTCCATGCGAGTTGACCTCTGAGTGTCCGAGTCACAAGCTGTCCAGTTACCCCTGACGTATTCACAATCTGGACACATACACAACACAAAGAATAGTCGAGTCCACAAAGTTCAAACCTGAATAATTATTTTGACTATTAGTATTGCGATGGAATCGTGTTAAGAATATTACTGTTTAAGGTAAACTTATGGATAATAATGTAACCATATGTTTAATCCCTTTCCGTCTTCTCAACAATATCAATTTAAAATTAGACACGGACAAACTTTTTCTTCTCGAGCTCAAAGAGGCTTTACTGAACCGAATTCTCGATAATTCTTGCTTAATTCGGACTATACTCAGATTTCCCGGTTTCATCCTCCTTTTGTAACGTATTTGGATAATTTGATTTTAGATATAAAAACTCTAAGTGAAGAAATATTCGCATGGGTTTCAAAATATATATCCGAAATGGACTGTCCCATTTATCCAAGTGACAATGATACCACCACCGCTGGCAGTGCTAAAGCAACCATGATATCAAGCTAACAGTAATGACTACTCACATGGCGCACCGGAAGTGTCAGTGTCCGGAGCTTGAGTCGGGCCAGCTTCCTTGCAAGGTCTGTTGACCAACTTCCGGCGCTGACAATGAAACGAGTTCCCGCCAACCAACAACATCTCGCGTTTTCTCGTCAGTTTCCCCTCATGAAGGTAACACGGGAACCAGCGGCCCCGCTTGTACTTGCAATCTAACAGTAACACACATAAATGAGTTCATCATCGTCAGAGACAACAACAATACAGTGTATGTTTAACCATTGGTTATACAAGTCCGGCCCGACCCTTCTTTGGCAAGAGGAATCTTGTCAATTCTGCTGATTCCCTTACCGATTGTTCTTGTTTTTTTTTGTGTTTTTTTTGTTGTCCCATGGTGACAATTATACACAGTGGATCTCGTACCCAACAAGCTTGGACTCAACGCACTCTTGCATCAAAGAACTTAAATAAAGTTCCAATTCTCTCTCTGTTTATAACCTTTATTAATTTCCTTTTAATAGGAGTTAGAACGAACTAGTTTTGGATCAACTTTGTTTTCAACCAACTAGAAATGAAACTGAGACTAAGGTGGATCTCTGCTTAACTAATTACATGTATTTAAGTATGTTATTCAGTTATGTTCACCCTATCAGCATACAATGATCAGAGAGAGAGAAGGGGGGGGAGAGAGAGAGAGGAAAAGAGAGAGACTGTACATGTATTAGAGAAACAAATGGTGAATATTGCAAAACCTTGCAGCTCTATGCGAAGTTGTTCTCTTCTTTGTATTTCTGAAAATTTCAACGTTGATGGTGTAGAACGTTCTCTTTTACTTTTATCTCGTTTTGGGTATTTTAAAGTTACCTTGTATTCATCGAACCTTGGCTTCCATGAACTTCTTAAAAATTTCCTGAGAAGTTGGTCGGATCCTACTTTTTCTAGGTGCACTGTAATATAAGGACTTAACCAAACAGACAATTTCGAAGTAAGTAATCGCCACTTATAACAGCTATTTCGTATGCATTTATACGTTATTGTAAAGTTTGGTGATACTTTAGTTTGAAACAGTCCTATAATTAATTCTAACCAATCCAACAAATCATGCTTTAATTATTTTAGTAAACAATTCCCCAATAACAGAGCTGGGTTTGGAGATGAGTGCAACAAACTATACACACATCATGCTACATGTGTTAGTATTTACAACCAGTCAATTAACACATGTACACTATTAGTGTTTGCAACCAGTGAATTGACACATGTATTAGTGTTTGCAACCAGTCAATTAACACATGTATTAGTGTTTGCAACCAGTCAATTAACACATGAATTAGTGTTTGCAATCAGTGAATCATCACATGTATTAGTGTTTGCAATAAATGAATCAACACATGTATTGGTGTTTGCAATCAGTGAATCAACACATGTACACTATTAGTCTTTACAACCAGTGAATCAACACATGTATTACTAGTGTTTGCAACCAGTCAATTACCACATTTACACTATTAGTCTTTACAACCAGTGAATTGACACATGTATTAGTCTTTGCAACTAGTCCATTAACATATGTATTAGTATTTACAACAAGTCAACTAACACATTTATTAGTGTTTGCAGCCAGTGAATAGACACATGTGCTAGTGTTTGCAACCAGTCAATTAAAACCTATTAGTCTTTGCAACCAGTCAATTAATACTTGTATTAGTCTTTGCAACCAGTCAATTAAAACCTGTATTAGTCTTTGCAACAGGTCAATTAAAACCTGTATTAGTCTTTGCAACCAGTCAATTAAAACCTGTATTAGTCTTTGCAACCAGTCAATTAATACCTGTATTAGTCTTTGCAACCAGTTAATTAAAACCTGTATTAGTCTTTGCAACCAGTCAATTAAAACCTGTATTAGTCTTTGCAACCAGTCAATTAATACCTGTATAAGTCTTTGCAACCAGTTAATTAAAACCTGTATTAGTCTTTGCAACCAGTCAATTAAAACCTGTATTAGTCTTTGCAACCAGTCAATAAATACCTGTATTAGCGTTTGCAACCAGTCAACTAAAACCTGTATTAGTCTTTGCAACCAGTCAATTATCTGTTAGACCATATTACCTGCCGAGAGAGTTCTCCCCACATACACGACATTCAAACACAATCGCCGGATGCGTTTATCATCG
>BMAT01009969.1:352824-363627 GCA_019649035.1 Elysia marginata | reverse complement strand
CAGAGCTGTCACAGTATCATTTTGAGAATTATATTGTCGAAATGGCTATAAAAAAATACTAAAGTGTTGATTAAAAAACTGTAACGTCACAATGACTATGGGCATTATAGTGTGGCTGCCTGTTAGGTGCTCAAATACTAACACTGCACAAATTTTAAGCACTGCATTTAGTCAGGTACCCATTTAAAGGTGGTTGGACTGAGGAAAGTGTGAATGAATTGCTTTCCTAAGGCAACTACAACACGGGAATCGAACCCGCAACCGCAGGATCACTAGTCCGTAGTGCAAACCACTTAGCCATGCTGCTCCTTTAAGAAAAATATGCCAGGGGCCCAATGCGAAAAGAAATCTAATATTATGGAATGTGGCTAGCTTAAGATACTAAGTCATCTATACAAGGTATGGGTTTATTTAGTGCATATAAAACAAAATTGAGACAATTCAAACTCGGAAATTTTTTTTTATAAGACTGAAAGTTTAAACTTCTTCTAGCAGAGAAAGTAATTTTTTTATGTCCTGATAAGTTAAATTTGTGTGATGACTTTGCAGTTTCGTAATGTCATTTTTTTTTTTTTACTGTGAGTTAGTGATTTGAAATCAACTGTTTTGGGTGTGGTAAAAGTCAAAGAAAGCAGTAACCATGGTTCTAACCTAAATCTACTTATTGGGGCAGAATTGTGTATCAAAAGTTGTCCAAGAACTTTTTTTTTAAAGGTGCATAATATTTTTTTTCCTATTGGCCACACAAAGAAATGCACAATCTGCAAGATGGAATGCGATAGAGATTGTGACATAAATTTAGGTCAGAGCCATTGGCAGGTTCAAACCATGGAAGGATACCCATCTGACCTGACACAAAACCCACAAAAAGAGAATATAAACATTGAAAAGATTGTCTCTTTAGGGATATTTTATGAAACATTTTCTGTACTTCTTTTAGCAATCTGTAAGTAATTTCTAAAGTAAAAGCAACCACAATAAAACAAACTGATCGGACTTGTGTGAGTATTACTTTTCAGCCCCAACACCATCTGATGCAGCTGCCATGATCCGGGCTCTCCAGGAAGCCAACATTTCTACAGAGGTCGGCCTGGTCGTCCTTGACATCCTGAGTCTGTTCTGCACAACTTTCAAGGTCAGCTCTCTTATATGTTTATTGAAAAATGTATTTTGTGTTTACAAGCTTAAATCTTAGCCATTGGTTTATTGAAATGTGGGTTTTCTTATTTTATGAAAACAAACTTCTTAAGCCGAGTATTTGTATGCCTGCATTCCATTCTTTCAGAATTGGGGTGAATTTTTAGTGGCGGACAGGTACCAATATAGAATCATTTCTACAGTTCGAAATTTTTCATTCTTTTATTACATTTAGAATTCCTTGTTGTAATGAAATCAAATTTAAAAAAAAAATGAAACAATTAGGATACTTTTTTGTTAAAAAATTTAAATAAGCGATAAAAAAACCCCTACTTTTTTTACTTGATCTTGTCTCTGTACTTAAAAATCCAGCAAAGGGAATTTCAAAGAGATATTAAAAATATGTAGTCATTCCATGATATGAAATTTGATTTTACAGGAGATAATGGATATTACACTTGGAAATTTGATCTTTAAAAAAGTAATTGTGGCTGACTGAACCTTTCCAAATGCTACTACTATAAGTTTAATCAAAACATCTAAACAATCTTTTAGCTATCCTAAAGTTGAACGACTTTTGTTTGCGGAATGCTCAATAATCTACCCTATCTTTACATCTCAAAAGTTTGCAAATTAACTCATTTTCGGAAAATTTTAAGTAGGCTTAGAAGTAGAGGACCAAAAATGTCTCACATCAAGGGCGAATGAGTCAGAAGTCTGAAATGAAATGGTTCAAGGAAGTGCCATTTAAATGTGTAATTTTTCTTTTTTGTGTGTGTATATTTTAAATCTAAAAAAATTTAATATCACTAAGTATTGATAATTTATATGAAAAATGGTACGTATGGAAGCCTACAAAAATGTCTTATCCAAAACAGCAATTTCTGTAAAGGTGAAAATTGTCACATCTGACTCACTCACCCTGAAAAGGAAACAAATGATTCAGCAAACTTTTTTTTATAACTGATTCTTACCTCCCTCTAACAGAAAGAAATAGAAGCCAGGGGAGGCGACAATGACATGATGCACACAGTGTTCCAGATCTACCTCAACTTCCTCCGCTCGAGCCAGTCCGAGACGCTACAGAAACACGTGTTCGGGGCCTGGAGGGCATTCATTAAAAAGGTGAGAGTTGAATGATATCTTATCTTTGGCTTTCTGGTTTTGTCTTTCAGTTTGGCCAGTGTTATCATAAGACAAAACATTGAAGGCTTTTACAAGCTTTTAGGGATAAAAAGTGGCTCAGTCGGTGGGGAGGTCGATTTCCATGCCAGAAGTCATGAGTCTGATTTGCGGGTCAGGCAAATTTTTGTTTTGCTCACCCAGCATAACATAAGTGGTGAAATAGTTAAAGGGTTGGCAAAAGTAGAAGCAGCAAGGACAGCCATGGCAAACCGGCTCAGTACAAGTTGTTCATAGAATAATTAAGACCCTACTTCTTGTTTTCTAACACCAGTAATGAGTAAATCAAGAGAATCAATTGGTTTTACTTTCATCATGAAGACAGCAAAATGAAATGGAGGGGACACATATGTGAAAATAATTTTTTTTTCTGTGGGATAATTTTTCATGTAAGATCTCAACAATATCCTTCTTAAGGCGAATTCTGTTGATACATTTTCAGCCTCACTTTTTATTCTCATTTTATACAGCATCCTGCATTCCAGTACTCGTTTTTAAAGTTTGATGGGCAAGATTTTTTTTTATTCTGGAACCTAAACTTCATTTCATATCTGTGCATCATTTGATTTACTCACTTTTTGGCAGCTCTAAACACATCTCTCACTCTTTCCACTTTGAGCCATGAAGTTAAATTATTTAACATCTTTTCCCTTGGACTACTTTTCTCTGTATCTTATACTTATAGACCACCGAAATAATAGATGAAAGTGTTTGACAGAAAGTCTGAACTTCACAAATTGTACATAATAATAATGAGTTTTAATTTTTATGTCCTCAGTTCCAGACTGTTTTGTTCAAAGGCAGTGCAGATATGTGTGGGGAGCTTTGCTTTGAGGTATGCATCTTTTTTTTTTCATAAGTACCCATCCCACAAAGGAATTGATGTACTAGGCTAGCCCAATGAAGACAGCAGAAACTCTTTAAATTCTTTGCTGTGGTTCTTAAAATTTTTGTTAGTTTCTGATTTTGTAAAGAAATGGATGACACGAACCCTCTGTCTCTGATGAAATTTTTTGATCAGACAAAAACAACTTGTTTTATTTTCTCAAAAGGGTTTCAAGAGGCTTTTCAGTTGTACATAAAGTTCCCACTAGTTTGTACTAGGCTTCTGACTTTCCTGAAGAAGTTGTACTAACAGGGAAGCTGCTGTTCAGAAATCACTCAAAAGAATTGTATAATATCCTTTGACCCAATTGTTTTAAACTTTAATCCTACAACTGTTGCCTATAAATAGGTCTGCTGTTTTGGTTTTTTTGTGTTTTTCATATGTCCCAAACAATAGGCAATAGTGTAAAAGTGTGTGAAATAAAGGTATATCAACCATACCTTTTCAGAAAGATAAGATGATGAAGAATATTCTGATGTAAAATTTGACCTCATTTTAACAAACACGACCTTGACCTTGAGCTTTGACTAAAAATAACCAACTTTTTGAATTTTTTTTCATACCTTTGCGACCTAACACACAGCACATATAATGTGATAGCTAGCTAAAATGTAGTGAGATGGGTAGATAAATTATCCAGCTTTCAGGAAATATATAGGTTTAGCACTTTTTCTGAAGAAATAACAAACCCTAACCTGTCCACATTTGATTCCTCCTCCTGATCGTATCTGAATCTGAATCTTCTACCGCTGGATTCCTCCTATAGTTGGCACTTTGACAAAAAATATATGTTCATTAAAATTATAATGCAAGAAAGATCTCAGTGAGAGCTTTCCAAAAATACCAAGTTTTTTATTCTAGCTCAATTAGTTCAAAAGTTATTTTAATTTTAGTGCGCAAAATTGTCTCTTATAGATCTAGGTTCAACTTCTACTTCATCCTCGCTATCCGAGGTGGTTCCACTATCCTCACTCAAATGTGGAATATCAAATTCATCTTCACTGTCACTTTCTAAACAATCTAAAACTTCTTCTCTAGTCAATGTAGATCTACAAAGGCCCGAAGGTCCAGCTACTTGATCTGACATGGTTGAAAATCACTAAAAATCGGCCGATGAATCGGTGAAAACTAGTAAGATAGTGAGCGCTGGTTTCGCTTTGTTTATAACTAAAAATAAAAGCAGAACTCTTCTTCTTGAAAACCATGTGAAGTCTATTTCATTTGGTCGTGTGTAGCGGTAAAAATAATGGAAATAAATAGGGGGCATATTAACGGCCGATCTATCGGCCGTAACAACACAGGAAATGACTTAACGGCCGATGCATCGGCCTTAAACGGTTGAAGGGTTAAAAAAATGCCCCCAAAAATAGTATTATATAGGCATATGAAAAGAAAAAGAAATTAAGAAAAGCAACTTTTAAATTTAGTAAAGCAAAACAGAATTTTTTTTTCAATTATTTTTATTATTTCAAATAAAGAAACTGAATGAAAAAAAATTGTGTCATCGAAGTAGAGAAACTAAAATTGCTTGTTGTTTTCGCGGCTACCTAGATTCTACGCTGCTGCAACTCCAAGCTGAACTCCACACGGCGCGAGGCTTGTGCTCTTCTCTACCTCCTGATGCGGAGCAACTTTGAGTTCTCCAACAGAAAGAGTTTCACCAGGGTCCACTTGCAGGTAGGAGTCGGGGTAGCCGTTAGTTCTGTGAAGCAATTTAAACTTTCTTGATAGACAGAAGATCTTTGTGTTTACAAGGGACTTAAGCTGAAAATTAGACTGGGCGACTTATGTCCTGCAGACTGATTTCATCACATGACATATTTCAGACATATGTTATTTTGGCTTGCCTATATTTCATTTTCAGTGTCTCCAAAATCGTTGCCCATTTTACGGCACAAAAAGTGCGAAAAAGGAAAGGAAACGGCATGCCTTACTAAATGGCTTATCCCATTTTAGAATAGGGGTCACTTATTTAAAAACTTAAGATGTGGGATATGCGATTTATTCTGTGTGCCAGTGTCTTTGCCAGGGTTACATTACTTCATAGTAAACAGTACCGCCATCTCTTAAATTCTGTTTTGTTTTCTTTGTCCAGGTGATCATCTCTGTGTCCCAGCTGATCGGCGTTGTCGTTGGGCTGAGCACCACTCGTTTCCAGGAGAGCCTGGCTATTGTCAACAACTACGCTGGCAGCGACAAGAGCATACAGGTAATCTCCCTTTACTTGCTTGCTCGCTTTGTAATCTAATGTGCCATCTAGAGTAGCTCAATCTGCAGAGCAGTATTGTCTCCCTTATATAAACATGTATGGTTCGGGGTTGCCCTCTCAGATGCAACATTTTTTTCCTGTTTGCAGTTGCAGCAAATTTTCTTTGAAAAGCTTTTTTTTTTTATATTTGTATCAAAGTTATATGACTCCCACATGCAAATATAGGGTTGAGATCGCACAATTTTTTGCGGGGCTAGAGGATATGAAGTACCATAGCCATCTATCTGGTTTGGAATGTGTTTGCAAGAATTAGGGAAAAAAATACAGCGTTATAGCTAAATTGATGTCTTTTTTTTTTGTATAAATTTTCCTTCAATTTTTCTATTTCTTCTCTTACATGAAACTTAAAATGTAGAACTTTTCTTTTTCAAGTTCAGATTTTAGGTTTTCTTGTGCTGATTCCCTTTTTTCAGCCCTATTTGCTTTTTTTTTTTTTACCCAACTGGACCTCAACACGTTATAACAGAAAAAAAATGTGTGAGCCTCCTTCTCACTAGAGAAAGTGAAAAAAAAAACGAAGCAAATTACTACATCTGTCTCAGATTGTAATGAAGATTATTACTTTGCCTCTGAAAGAACTCAAGGGTTTTGTCACCTCTTTAATCTGTAGGTGTGTGCTTTTATAACCTTCCCCCCTCTCCCTTATCCAGTTTTCTTTTCTCCCCTCTACCACTATCCTCATATGGTTTGTAGTGTGCATGCACCCTTTTGACCCACCCCCGACAATCTTGGGCAGTTGAAAGTTATGATATGAAATTGCCATTTCCACTAATTGACTGACCTATTTTGTTTTCTGAGTCACATATTGTGAACAAATTAAATTGGACATGTGCTGGAACCTGCATGAAATAACCCAAAATGAAACCACTCCACAGATTGAACCTTTTGAGCTCACAAGACCTGTTAACCCGTCTGGGATTCCCTCATCATTACAGCTCAAACTAAAGGGTTAAAAATAACTCAAAGGGGCTCCCCTGACCTTTTAAACAGGGTTTTCATTTTCCTTTGCATGTGAGACTCATGGGTTCTTGGCTCAAAGAGTCAAAAACAACTTCATGAAGCTAAAACCTTGCTATACACTGTTATAGCGTCATTCGCCAAACAATTTTTGTCCACCTTTTTTTGGTTTATATGATTCCAAATTTTACAAAATGAGACATAATTTTAAACGGTCTGTTTAAGAAAATCTTTCTTACTGAAACCTTGTTCAGTGATTTTTATACTCGTAAGATTTGGTGCAACTTCCAGCTCAATCGAATCCCCTAGTGACATTATTTTGTAAAAAATCTTTCTTTTCTGTCCTCGTACTCTCATCAAGCTGGATGTGAGGGTAGGCAGATTTGCACACTAAGTCTTGCTGCTTTGTTGTCTCTATGGTGACAGTAGCTCAGCTTGTATTTGTGTAGGGGTCTACAAAATGAGTCTACATGCGGAATTTTGTGATTTACAGTTTTGAATCGTTGAAAAGGCCTTTGAAAGCTCTTTAAGATGGTGGAAAATTTTTTTTGATCTCGTAGTTAGGTCCTTAGTTATTTTACTTGAAAGATAAAGAATCCAAGTTGCCTAGTTGTAATAAAAATGAAGAAAATTGGACCTAGAGTTTTCATTGTATAAAAACCAAAAAGGTCATTACCATGTTCTGACAACCGTTAAAACACATTTTTAAACATTTTGTTTTTTGTTGATCTCATAGGTGGATATGATGTAAAACATGATAGACTTTCAAATTGCCGACTCGGCCCAAAAATTTTTTTAGTACAAATTTGACTGTGTTTAAAAAAAATGGCCGTTTCTTGAATCGACTGGCACCGCATGTGGATTCATTTTATGGGAGCCTTATACATCTGCCGTTGCCCTAAAACATATGTCAAACCGAGCTTGCGATGGGGACCTGTTTGTTCAATGTTTTTGCTTTAAACACAAAGTTCTTCATCGCTTGGGCATCACTACTTGGAGGAATGTATAGAGCAAGTAATCGAAGCTGTGTTAATAAAAAAAAATTGCTCTCTTCTTTTGTCTTAAATAACACCAGTGTTGCACATTTTTATCTGCCTGTCAACTCATGCCAGGTTATAGATCAAAAAGAAGTCAAAGTAAGTTTTGTTATTTTTTTGCATTTTATTACATTTCTAGTTTTTAACCCAACTTTTTTTCTCTTGTATCCTTCAACTTATTTTGCATAAAATGGGACAATTTTATTTGGCCAATAGTGTATACGGTTTCTTTACAGAATTTTTTATTTTATTTTAGAGGTTGTAGGTTTAATGACATTTTTCTTTTGTGGTTTCTTTTTTTTAGACTTTTAGGTTAATAAAGATTTAGTTATAGTTTGAAACAATTAAAGTGGCCCAACCAAGGTTTTTGTTTGTTTATTTCTGGAATCCATAGACTTTGGGAAACAGAAACTGTTTTTATAAGAATCAGGGAATCAGACCACGTTTATATCAATCTTAATTTCACATTCTTACTTTTTATTTAAACCTTTAGTTTTAGTTATCTATATCTGAATTTTGAAGAACAAAAAAAAAAGAAAGAAAGAAAACAACAAAAAGAAGATTTATGAGAGCTTTGTTTTGCATGCTATTACAACAAATGCTGATAGCACTTATAATTATAAGCAATATTTTTGGTTTTACTTGTGTTTGATCAATGGTTTTTCTTGATTCAATAAGATCATCAAAACACAATTAATGGTAAAGAATATCAGCTTAGCACTGTTCTTTAGTTGCTTGCATGAAACTTGTATGATTATAAAAATTGGTTGATGGATCTGCTAAAATCCTATCCAATAATCAATAAGAAGGCCTAAATAAGACCGTTTAAGGAAAGTTTGCTAATTGCCAAGTAAAAAAAAAAAGCTCATATTTTGAAGAAAAAAAAAGAAAGGAAAGGAGCTTTTTCAAAGCAGAGCAGTTTAGATTAATAGACTTTATTATTCACGGATGATATCTCTGAAACTTACAATTTATAACATGAAGATAGGATTTAAAGCAAAACCAACCTTTTCTTGGAAAAAAATAGTGAAACCAAATGCACCTGTTTATGAAAAAAGCATGTTGGAAAACAAACCTCACCACTTAATCGTTAATTGACAAGATATGCTGTTGTAGAAATTAGACAAACCAACTCTGCACCCATCATTATATAGTATTAATGACACTTGGAACGACAGAATTTTGAAAGATTGAAATGCTATTTTTGTGGTTAAGAAAATACTGCCAAATATGTTCATTTTGGTACAAAGAATAAGTCGTTTTTCCCCCTGCCATGTTCAAAGTGGTGTCTGATAAAAAGGGAAAGATCACTATACTTTTGATTTGTCACGTTAGATAAATTTAAATGTACTTATGTTGTCGTGAATATCATTGTATTTATTAGCATTTGTGAACCGCATAGAGCAAACTCAATTGTTATGGATATGCGGTATATAAATTCAATATATTATTATTATTATTATTATTATACTGCTTACTTTAACCGAGTATTCTCGGCTAGAACTCTTAAGGCAATGACCTGAATCTCTAAAGGGGAAAAGTTTTGACCTGTATAGAAACCTTGCGCGCGGACGACGATAACGTATGACGTAATAACACCCTTTGGAAGCGTGAGTTTTAGCCCGTCAACTATCCTAGATTTCCTCCCTGACGGGGTTCGTCCTCCTGAGCGGGCCGACAACGCAAGGTCTCTAATAACTCCTGGTCATGTTGAGATACTGAACCGAGTCTTCAGGTTATTCCTGTAGAGAACATGATAGATATATGTCTGTTTGGAATGTTGTGTAATTTGAAGATGGAGATGATAATGATGATAATGATGAGGATGATGATGATGATGAAGATGATGATGATGATGATGATGATGATGACGATGATGATGATGATGATGATGATGATGATGTTGATGATGATGATAACAAAGAGAATGCGAGTTTAGTTTTGTTGTTTCTGCTAGTATGTTGATGATACTCATAACGCTTATGATGATTGTCGTGTTTACGGGTATTCAGTGTTAGATATTTACATATAAAACAGCTTTAAAAAAATTGAAAAACATTGGAATATATATTGAATAGAGTAATACATGATTGTGTTGTATAATAATATACTAAATGCTACCACTGACACACACCACTGACTAATACAGAGTTCCCTGCTGGGCAACGCCTTACCCATCCAGTCTAAGAGCAAGAGACACGCCGACGTAACTATAACATTGCACCCTTTTTTAAAGTGTATTTTACTTACGGCTGTCTTGCCTTACGGCTGAGCGCTATATTTTACCTTAATCATGCACTTGTCGACTTACGACACTTTGTACAACTGCCACACGGCTCAGGCAAAATACTTTCACTATGCTCGTCTCGAAATCTGTCAGCAAAGTAACTCAATACACCTCCTCCTGGCCTTGGCTTTATATCTCTATATAAATCTTTTTGAGAGCACACATGTATTCTTCTCTAGATTTTATATTGTTGAATGAGTTCCTTGTTTCTCTCTTCCCCCCCCCTCTCTCTCTCTCTCTCTCTCTCTCTCTCTCTCTCCTCTATCTCTCTGCTTTTGTGTCTTTGTTTGTTTCTCTGTTTTAGTACGGTCTGCCTTTTTGTCTGTATGCTCTCTGTCTCTGTCTCTCTCCCTCTCGCTATATATCCATCTCTATCTCCTTCTCTCACTAACTCTTCTCCGATTTAAAAGTACGCTTGGCACCTAGGCTGAAAGCTTTCATTTATATAAAAGCGGTACTCTGCTAACCTAACAGTCTTACTAGATTTTGGCTTTAGCTTACCTAATACAGTTGTAGTTTTACTTTACGATGACGACGTTACAGCTTACTAGATGTGGGAGGTTCCCGTAAATTAGAATTTCTCGCAACTTAATTCGTATTCTGTAATAATATATTATGATGTAGCAAGAACAGTAAAGTGGAATCCCTATAAAGTCAACACTTCGGGACCAAAAAATATGTTGGCTTTAAGCAAGAGTTGACTTTAACCATCACAATAATATAAATACAAAATGGGACACTGCCAAACAGAGTTGGCTTTAAGCAGGAGTTTCTCTTAAAGGTGTTGACTTTAAGTGGATTGTTGACTTTAAGTGGATTCCACTGTATTTCTCTTTATTGTCGATTCTCTTCAAGCTCTTTCACATTAATTAGATTGACACTCTAGAAAGCTATGTGGTCATGGTGTGTAAATTTGGGTCCGTGTTTTAACTATTACAAGTAGTTCTAATTTGAGCGGCTCTGGTATTCATAGTCCCTTGCTGTCTAAATCGCATGATTTATGGATCACTGCGATTTTATATACATGTATACCATACGCTATCAAAAG